>LS051233.1:10456-21814 GCA_900241095.1 Acartia tonsa | reverse complement strand
AGGAATGCCGCGTAACACACTCATTCTCTGGGGAATTCTGGTGTAAGGAAAAAGGGATTAATGGGTTCGAACTTGCCAGGGAATACAAGAAATACATACCGACACAGATATAAAGATTAATTGGTGCACACACAATCAGAAAATCATTTTCCTTAAGTAGACCCTGTCAAAGCTAACAGCATTCTGCCGATATTAAATAATATTAATGTAACATCCTCCATATACATTTGTCAAAATATAAACGGTGACAATGATTTAGACGTTTTGAATCGCATATATGTATAACGATAATCTTTTTCCCACCGTATGCCACATTTTTAGAAATATTAAAACAGGAAAACTAAGTTGTTTACACGTACCACATTAACCTGTTTAACCTAACTTTAATATGATTCATTATAAGTCTCTAATGCCAGCATTTCTATTGGAAAAAAAAAAATATTTAATTTAACTTCTAAGGAAACTTTTTTTATGAACTCATTATATTTTGGTTATTAAAAAAATGAAGAAAAATCAAGGGTAATTCTTCTCCGTGCACAGTGCACCGATAAAAAGCTAAGAACTTTAACAGAAGTAACCAATGTTTGTATGTGTGTACTTTTTCCTTTGATATCTCTTTTATGACAGGACAGATAGTTCAATAGTTTTACATTGGAAGTTTTTAGGATATTGTACGAATATAGAGAGGGGCAACCCCTCCCCCTCTTGGAGTTCCTAGAATATTGAAATGTTATAATTGTTTAGACTATTTTTTGTATAAGGAAAAATATGCGAAATATGTAAAGCCTTATTTGAAGTAAGAGTGTTTCTGTCTGTAGCTTATCACTAAACGGATATGTTCTCCTTTGTAGCGAAGCTTCGTGTAGGTCTATGGAAGGTTTTTAATCAGAACCTCCACCCTCCCAAGAGTAATTGCCCTGGGGGAAAAAAAACATATCTATTAGAAAGAAAAATAACAAATTGGTTTAAAGATTAGCTGTGCCACCTAGAAAAGGATTTAAAACTGTAAAATTGCTGAGTGAACAATACTGTCTCAGAAGATTTACTAAAATAGTATGCCATCACTTACACCAAAAATAACTTTGTAAAATTGGAATGCTTGGCGAAACTAATATTTTTTAGTTGCATCTTTGCCATAATTATCATTTTAAATGAGAAAATCATATAACCATTGCAGTCATATAACGGTTGGTGTGTATTTTATTTAGACGGAAATTATTGCACATCAGTTTCCTTTCATCTTTAAATATTCATTAGACTACTCAAAGAATATTCTTTACAACTCATTGAGTTCTATGATTAGTAGCAAAGCTACTCAAAGTTAGGGTTTGTAAGTATGTTTGTCAGTCCTGAATGTTCGTTCTAATGGTTGTGATTTATATGTATGTTAAAAATTTCTTTTGTAAAATAAATCTTTGATAATAGGCCTAAATATTATTGAAACGTGGTTCTTTTAAAGATAAGTTCCAATTTTAACTTTTATTACCTTTCATGGGTTTGGCTGCTGTCCATAACACTATAGCGTCAGGTTTAGTAACCAAGGATGACTATGGGTAAGCAATGTCTTTTTTATATCCAAAAAAATTAAACATTAAAGTTTTATTTAATTTAAACAACCTTTCTTTTGAACAACCTGGAAGACCTAACTGTACTTAGGTAAAAGTATTACTATTAATGGCAAGCGCTGTACAATTTAACATTTAAAGTATTACACTGAGTTGACCAGGCTCTAACCTGACACCTCCTCGTCAGCAAGCCAGCCAATTATGCTAAATGTAAAAGTCTTGAAAGTCCATATTTGTATTTTAATTGTTGTTCAATCAAAAGCTTTGTTAAGTTCAAAGTGCCTATTACATTTTTTTATAACCATTTTATAATTTAACTTAACAACCTTTGTGAAAAGATGATAATTGTTATAATTAATGATACATGTTACACATTCCAATACTATATATTTATAAATCATAAAATCATATTCTTAACATATTTTATATCTTTTATATTTTTAATTTTGAAATTAGCAAACTCTTAAACCTTATAAAATTTTATAAATTTCTACTTTATAAAAAGAAATAGACAAATTGAGAAAACTTATACAGTAGCCTCACATCTTAAAAACTGCGGCAGCAAAACGGCTGCAGATTGTCCAAAAGAATGTAGCTTTTATGTTTACTTTTAATATGTATAGGGCTACGGATTGTCTGGAAAAAATGAATATTTTTAAGATTGTTAATCTGGATGAATAATTTTCCTTTTTGTTAACTCCTAGGAATATGCCAATGACATGAAATTTAACTAAACTTTCTTGAAATTTGTGCCTGACAGCTTGACAAAACTTTATATGTACAACATCCAACAAAATATTTAGTGCTTTCCTCAATGTTCCTATTGAGGGTTGACCCACTCTCCCCCTTTTTAAAATTTAATAATCAGGTGGGGGAAGTTCCTAGCCTAAACTCTGTCAGGTTACCCAGTACCCAATATGACCTAATCTAACCAACCATCAAATAATAAACAGACAAAAAAATAACTACCCCGTATCCTTATTTTTAATTTCTTTCAAAAATAAGAGTGGGTGGGGGGGTGTCAGTGCTAAATAGGCACTTATTGGGAATACGCTAAATATTCCTGCATATGGACATCTTAGCAAAACATATTTTGAAATTTTATTTATAGAGTTTTTTTCTATATTAATAAGGGATAAAAGACAAGTCAAACTTTCCATAAGGATTTCAGTAACAATAAGAAGTTATCTTCAAAGCGTAGCAATTTTCATAGGATAGAATTGTCCTGACCACTACATTTTTTATAGTGTAATGCATTCCTTTACAAGAATATTTCAGGTTAAAACCATTTACAATCAAATATATCGAATATACCTTAAACGTAAAAATGCAGAAACTCAAGTAGCTAAACTATTTTCTAAATATTTATATTTTTATTAGGAGAGATTTCAACAAACAGACAAAAAGGAACAACATGCTTTGGAATGGAAACAGGTATAGTCTATCTATGATTCATTCAAGTAACACAGCTACTCTATGACTAAACACCAATGACTATGTCATATATGTACTTATTTTTGCATTTATAATATCATATTTTGCGATTTTTTACATTAACTTCTAGAGAGTGAAAAAAAATATAATCACTTTTAATTTTAAGCATAAATTTTCCAAAATAAAAGCTGTATTAAAAAAAATCCTTTCTCGGGTAAGTTGTTGGTTTGTAGATGTTGAATTGAACATTATTGTCTTGGTTCATAATCATTTGTTTAAATCTATACACTAAAAGATTTATGTACTGTTTTACTTACGCTAATGTCAATATTTAAACAAGATTTAAACAAGACTTGACAAAATAAACGAATTGATGAGAAAAAAAACCTTCATTTTACGTTTAAGCATAATTTTCCATATCGTAACTGCTTGTTATTTCAGGTTGCTTTGGTCATTGACAGATTGCTGTTGCTGCTCTTCTTCTTGGCGATGACTATATCCTCGTTTGTCATCCTCACATCCTCCCCACATCTAGGTCCAGGAAATGTTCAACATCCACATAATTAAATATTTTAGAATAGGGTAAGTCCTACTTGTTTAGACAGGGGACCATCGAACCTAGTAATAGTGTCTAACTTTTTATCTTTGTGACGTAACAAAAATCGAAGGATGAGAGGGGAGGTGGGAAAGGAAACCCCTAAAAAATAGATGGATTTTTGTTACGTCACAAAGATAAAAAGTTAGACACTATTACTAGGTTCGGGACCATCCATGCATTGCACCATGATTTCAAGGGGATTTATCAACCGTCACTCAAAAGTTCAGATCATAAATACAGATGAATTGTTTGACTGAGTTCATTCAGAAAATTTTATGCAAGCCTCTTAGATACTTTGAAGTAAATTAAAGGGGGGGTATATTCCCTTATCTTTAAAGCATGAATTGAAAACTTAGATGAAATACTTTTTGAATATTTTTAAACCTAAAATATTTAGGGTAGAAGCTATGAGAAAAGAATAAGGTGTTTCAGTGTAAAAAAGTTGTTGTCAGACAAGCCAGACCATAAAGGTGCTCACATATGAGTTTTGAAGTTTTTGAGGAATTTTCTTTTATTATATATTAGTGTGTAGATTGTTTTGCTGCTTTTGTTTAATAATGTAACTTACTAATTTTTTCTTAACTATTGAAATCTCAAAATTTTTGCCAATTATAGATGTACAGTGAAGATTGAATTATTCATATATTATGTAGAAAGAATTTATTTATGTTGATAATAAAGAAAACTGTTTGCATAAACATTAACATACTGTATGTTAATAAACTGTGAAAATGAGAATATTTTGTAATAATGAAAAGTATGAAAGGCCTATGTTAGCACATACTAGGATTATTTACTATGGGTTACAAACCACTCTTAAAGTTTCTCAAAAAAATGAAGTCAATGTTGAAGATTATTATTTGCTTTAGAATAGATAATCCCAGTATGTCTCCGAATCAGAATCCAAAAACTTTTTCTGGGCCTTACTAAAAAATGTCTTTTATTAATGAAATTTTCCAACCAAAAAATTAAAGAAAATCTATAATTAATCCTTTAACTTTTAATTTTACTTCCCGCGGAAAACTATGAAAAGATATGTATTCCAATAATCCACTGCCCTTATTTATTCATCTTTGGTTGTTCAATATTTTCTTAAATATTTATCATTCAATTACATTTAGTTACTGATTTTTTTTCTTTCTTATATTATTAAGTTATAAAATAAATAGGTTTCTAGATTTATATCATCATTTTTGGCTTATCTTTTACTTTATTAAATTGTCCATGTAAATATACGCATATGAGATAAAATATAGTAAAAAAAGGAATTCAATGTAGAATTGATTTATGTAGAAGAATAGTTTTTGTGAATTGATTATTATTAGCAAAATAATAAAACTATCCTGACTTAAAAGAAATATTTTTCAACATATTATAAATAAAACCTACCACAGTTTAGTTTTTAAAATTGTCTTTCAAATGTCGAGTGTTTTCTCCAGTTTTCTTAACTATACATATACACAAAATAAATGTAACTAAACTTTGCTAAAGCTACTTTTGACTAAAACATTTAATAGTCAAATTTTATTTAACAATGAAAAAGAATTTCATAAAAGCGCAACAATGACAAGTTTAAAATCTTTTACATGAAAAAAAATTATGTATTTGTACAGTAAGAAAGATTCATTCAATTTGTTGCAGGTATCGCCAACAAATTTCTAAATTATTTTTTCTCTTTTCCGTGATTTTAAGATTTTAAAAAGTAGTTAAGGACAAAGTCTGAATGTATTAATAATCATTACGGTTTGTTAAAAGTAAGAGTGAATGTCAAACAGATCTACGGACATATAATTACGAATTATAGAGTAGATGTACCACTAATAAATATTCGTATTTACTAAAAGGGAGATTTTTACAGAAACAGAATTGCCCTTTATAAACTTTTTAAAAATATTGTAAAAAATATACATGAAATAAAAATATAATATTAACTGTATGTAATTATTATTTATCATTGTAATTGTAGAATAATTATATTAATGATATATAAAAGTATTTAAATTTGATGTTTCAGATAATATACAATTAAATTTTATTATTATTTTTTTAATAACGAATCTGCTATAAAATTGTGTAAGTAGTCCGTGCTTATTTCAAGAATAATTTACTAGTCGTTTCCTCGTTAAAGGTTATTTGATGAGTATGACAAATACGAGCCATAAACAATTAAATTGCTAGAAAAAAAAGCAAAGCCTAAGCTATTCTAAAGTTTATTTGTTAAATTGGTAAATTGTGCTGCAAATAAAGCAATTAAATTCTATAAAAATTACAATTAAATTCGTCCGTAAGTTTGTCTCAGAAACCAGCTAATTACTTTACAAATTTCAGTCAAGATTCCTATGACTTATGCAAATCTAGTTTATACATTTGTTTGACCGTCTGTATGTACGCTAAAACAATCATAAACCTTAATTTAAGGTTTCGTGATTTTCTTTAAGTGTTTGCACATACTTTCTTATCTTTGCCATTACAACTGAAAATCTGATAACTATATAACTATAACTCACTTCGTCCATTTTCCCATTCCATAATTTCACCCTTGGGTCTTTTTATCAAGCATCATTTTTATCGATTTTCTGTAAGTCTGTGGAAATCAAACATATAGGAAATGGATGCAATGAAAACAAATCCGCATGTAATGTGCACAAATAATCACATATGTACAATATACATGTGTTTGCTAAGCACTGTAAAAATACTAATTGTCAGTTTTTGAAAATATCCTGAGAGGATTTTTATTTTACTTTTAAGGAAAAATCTCTAGTATGAGTGTTAAGAATAATTTGAAGAATTTGTTTTGAACCAGTTGTTTTTCTTAAATCATTGCACTATAAGAAGGTTACTGTCGTTACAATTCAAAAAACTAATGATAATTTTTTTTACATGAAAAAGAACTCATTTCTTGAAAGAAAAACAACATCTTTTTACCAGTATATTTGTTGTAAGTAGGTGACCCATATTATACTTGGGGAGAAACAAATGTGATGCCCATTTATAACTCATATTGCAATACCTACCATATTATGTTGGTAGAGTACAACTCTCCCCCCTCCCCATATACCGTTGTTAGAGCTTTAAAAAAGCAAGTAATTAAAGATTTTTAGCACTATCATGTGGATTAATTAAATTACCTATGCTATCAGAACCGCCAATTTATTACTAAAGTGCAAAAAATCGTTTAGATTTTGCTCTTAAACCTTTAAAGGCCCTTTGAACATCATTTTTGATAATAACTTGCTCTTTTTTTCACTGGTAATGTGATGATTATTAAAATTATTCATCTCCAGAAATAGTTTGGCAGAGTTTAACACTTATTTTTTAAGACTTAATTGGAGCAAAATATATTAGAATTTGTTCCTTTATTTGCACAAGATGGGTCCAGTACGGGGGTTTGTGTATTTCCCATTAAAAATAAATTTTATGTTTGACCTTACAAGTACTTTTATCAGAGTAATTGCTAGGCTATAATGTTTATCTGTTATAGTTGACCCTGAAACATAATAATAATCTTGTTTTTATAATTTTATGTATTTTATAACAGGTGTTTGTAGTTTTTTTATTTTTCAATTTTAGAAATTCTTAATTATAAGTAGTCAGATGGCAAAAACACTGCTGCCAAAACAATTGCTGCTCGATTGCCAAAACCACCATCAGCTCTGTGTGTCACATAATAAGCGGCCTAATCAGCAATCCAGTAAGCTTTAGTCACAGTCATCAAAATTTTAAATCAGATTTCAAGCTAATTCTCTACAAAACTGTAGTAGCAGTCGCAACAAACCAGGCTTATCGGAAGAATCAGCCACTCTCAGCCGCAACCACACTGAGCCACAGCCATCAAATTTTAATTTTGCCACCCTCAGCTATTACTTACCATAGTCACCCTCAGCTACTACTTACCATAGTCACCCTCAGATATTACTTACCATAGTCACCCTCAGATATTACTTACCATAGTCACCCTCAGATATTACTTACCATAGTCACCCTCAGCTGCTTCTGCTTAAAGACACGCACAGCCGCAACTTTGTATTCATCCACAGCCTATTCTTAGCAGCAGCTGTGCGACTGAAGGTGCGGCTGCCGAACCCTTCTTAAACCTTTCTTCGCTAGAGATAATATACAGATCACTAAACTCATATTATAGTATCCGGTTAATACAGTAAAACAAAAGTCTCAAATGATTTAGCAAAAATATAATACTATTGCCACTATTTGTTTTATTTTGCATCTCTTTATGTATTCCAAATTAACTTAAACTATTGGAAACATCCATATCTCTATGGGATACAGTTAAAGGTGTTTCTTTCTTAATATCGAATGACCTAATACATACCCGTGATATATGCTAAGCTTTCATGAAAAGCATAATTTTATTATTTACGTTATTTTTTTAAGAAATAAAATACAAAAAAAAGATAATTACACTTTTTAACCAATAATTATAATTTTGCCTTTTGGGAGATTAATGTTTGTACCTTTGAGACTAATCCTTCCCGTATATGTTGGTAGTTATAGGGGCACATACATATTTATTGGTACAGAATCGTAAAAAGATTGTTATAAAAGATTTACTCTTGTATAAAATGAACTATGATAGCGACATAAAAACAGTAAAAAGGATAAATCCTCATAATAAAGTAAAAGGATGTATGTTTGTCTGTACCCAAGGATATCGCTTACCGCTGAGCCGATCAGGTTCTCCTTAACAAGGTAGCTTCTCACAGGTACCGGGAAGGTTTATAACTATTTTTAAAAAATCTAAAATAAAGAAAATGGGTTTTTGGGATTCAGCTCCCCCTCTCTCAAATGCCCCTAGAGGCCTTTAGGTATATAATAGTTTATTTTCATATTTTCACTAGTCTTTAGCCAGAACCAAAACATGAAAAAACGTTCACTTTAGAAAACATAGAATAAAAATATGACATACCGAAAAAGCTTTGATCTAAAACTTTGACATACTATACTTGTGCTATGCATAAAACATATCTTATGTTTGTTTTTAATTTTGTGGCTTTTCAATTATTATTTATTTTAAATTCAACTATATTTTCAAAATATTTCTTTCTCTATGAATAAAAGTCTCTTTATATTAAGAATGTAAAGTAACTGCTTTTGAATATTTTTTGCATAAAATGTCAAAAACATTTAATGTATAGGGAAAAATCAAATTTAGAAACCTTGAGTACAAAACAAAAGAATTTTAATTTAATACAAAATGTACGCTCCAAAAGTATTTTTTTTTAGAAAATTCTTGATCTATTTATTGTCAAAAGTATATATTTAAAATGTTAACAATTAAAAATATTTACACAATTTATACTTTATAATTTTTAAATGACACAACATAAATTATATAAAACACAACACAATTTTTCAACATATAATAATTTCTTGTTAAATAGATATCTCAAACAGTAATGACGGTTGTGTACTTTTTGTTCTCCTTGTAGTTTTTTCTTTTGTAAAGTTTATCATCAGTCTCATTATCACCACTAAAATGATTTTGTATTTACAATTTTCAGACCAATTATTTATGTATAAGGTTGAATCTATCACTATTGGTTCTACTAGCAAGTTGCAAGGTTTTAACTGCAGATTATTTTATAACGCACAGAACTAAAAGTTTATCTAACCTATTATAACTATCTGAATATTATCTGCAATTCTTATAAAAGTTTGATATTTTAAACAAAAATCTTGAACTTTCATTGCTAGAAAACTAAAAAAATCAAGAGTTTCATCTCAAAATTAAAAATGTTAAGATAATGTGAGTTACTTAGTGGAAGTAAATTGTTTTACTTGAAATATAATGAAATCAATCCATACCTACACCATCCAGCAAGCCAAATACAAGGGTAGATAAAGATCATGTAGAAAATCTTAAGAGGAACAATGATGATTATGGCCAGGATTGTAAATATAGCTGTGAGAATCATAATGCTGATAAACATGAGCAGGAATATTGGAATTAAAACAATCAAGGCCAGGAAACCAAAAACAGACATTGATACTCCTAAACAATTAAACAAAAATTATTCACAAATAATGGTAAAAGTTGTAATTATTAGTTTTTAGGTAGTAAGACAGTAAAGCCAAAATCAAGAAAAAATCAACTGAAATTACCAAATATTTTTTCGAATCAATTTAGTTGTTGTTTACAGGATTTAGGTATGGCTGAATAAACTTCAATCAATACTAAAATTAAACTTTAGGGGGTTTCATAAAAATTTGGTTGTAGTAACCATTTCCTAATAATGTTTAAACTGACCAGAACCATGGTATAAAACTACCATAATAACTTTTAAAAAACACAGTCGAGCTATCTTTGAGAACATAGTAAACACAAAAAAGATACTCAATTAAATAGAATATATACCTGAAACTGGCAAAGATTTGGTGAATCTAGTCATGAAAGACGGTATAAATGAGGTTTTAGCAATGAGATCTCTGAGCCTGACAATCATACCTGACCCTCCAGAGGGAACTATGTTAACAATCTTTACTTGTTCTGTCTAAAATATAACAACACTCTGTTACAAAAATTATTTATAATTATTATGCAAAGGGCAAATGTTTCAAACACAAATCTTAAAAAGAGACCAGATACTTCATTAATTACTTTCTTCACTTCCTCATACATTAATTTCTCATCTCCTTCCCATTCCCTTCCTAGTGCCCATACCTTCCCCTTTCAATTTCCCTCCCTTTCCATATCCCACCAAGTTCCCATCCCTTCCCCTTTAAATAACCCTCCTTTCCAATCCCTTTCAATCTTTTTGTCCTACCTTCTTATTTGAACAAAATGTATGACTTACCCCTAGGGCTTCTCTGATTGAATGTTCCTTGACAGAGTAAAGTTGATCAGCTAATCCTAGATCAATGGCTTCTGCACCAGTAAATACAGCTCCTTAGATAACAATTAATGGAAACTAAAATTTGTCACAATGCTTAATTTTTAGTTTAATAGAAATTTGGTTTAGTAGAAATTTAATGATTTTAATGGATTTAAAAATTTCCTTTTAGCCAGCTTTTTCAACAATCTTTCATACTCCCTTGTATGTAACAATTATGTCAATGACAATAAAACTTATTCCCTCCCACTGCACTAGTATTAGTATTTATTAGATTGATTCATGTTTATATTTTGGGTATTGTCAAACATTTGATATATAACAATTTATTTCAACTATTATAAAATTTGCTATTTTCATTAAAAGTAAAAAAAATGTAAAAAGTCCTTACATCAATAGACCGTTTCTAGTTTGCAAGTATACCTGAAAATATTTCATTCCTTTTTGAGGAGTCAAGTTTACCCTCTCTTCTTCTTAGAACCCATTTAATAAACTCCTAAAAATGGTTTTAGTTTTCAATTCTTGAAAGTTTCTTAGGGAAGTTATGCTGTATGTCCCTATCAATTTACAAAAAAATGTAGTGACTTTTATTATCTTTAGAAATACATATACCCTAAAATGCCAACAAAAAAATTATCTATAATTTATTATTCTTATTCATTAATGAGAGTTTCTTATACACTTTTGTCTCTAGAGCTGTTGGTTATCCTATTATATAAAGCTCAAGCCCCGCCACGTGCAAAATTAACTCTGCAGAATTGAGCCATACTGATGAGCCCTAAAAGGGCGAACACTGTGTCTATGGATATTATATAAGTAGTAAGCTTTTTTTGTCTGTCCCGAAGGATCTCGCTAACCGCTAAACCGATATTGTTCTCCTTTACAGTGAAGCTTCTTATAGGTCCTGGGA
>LS051233.1:0-10356 GCA_900241095.1 Acartia tonsa | reverse complement strand
GAGTATGATGCCACCATGTTCAAGGATGAGGAGGGCAAGCGTGTCAGGCAGGAGTTATAGCAATACTACTTCATAAACTCGCTATCGTGGCTCAACACATAGCGCATCCGCTCAACGTAGGGAAGGTGATGGGTTCGAATCTCGGGCCCCGACACCGCGTCATAACTAAAGACTTTAAAAATGGTTCCTACTGCTGCTATGTCAGGTGCGCGACGTTAATAGTAAAATTAGGGGGGAATGCCTTGGCCCATAACAGGCGCAACACATGACAATGCACAGTTAGGAATTCTCAGACATAGGTCGTGCAATCAAAGGAATGGTTGTCTGGTGGATGTTACTAAACCTAATATCCTTGGGTGTTAAAGTATCGCAGATGTCGCTCTGGATTCTCTAGATGATCAATTAAAAATCTAAGGAGAATCCCACACTTACGAGTTAATGGTATAGCAATACTTTCCAGTAGCGGAGCAACTCTGTAAACCACTTTGTCTGTCTGTCAGTCCGTAATGCTTGATTTTCTCAGTTGCTGTTAAAGATAGACCGTTGATTTTTTTACCCTATACCAATGAGCATCTAGTATATGATTGACTTTGTCCGTTGGTTTGCTGAGTCATTCTGCAAAATATAAATAATCTTGATTTTAACAAATGTTCTTTAAATCTCCTTGCTGTATTCCTATCCATGATTTTTTTGCTACACTACTTGTTGATGTTGTCATTCTTGTTTACCCAGTGATCAAAGCTGTTTGCTCTTAATTCGTCTAGCATCCCCCCTTTTTAGATAAATTTAAAATAAGTGGGGCCGTAGTTGATCCCAAAAAGTATTATTGCTTCACAAAGGGTTAGGTTAGGTATCAGTGGGCACAGGGTAGCCCCACATGGGCAACATAGATCATAAATTATTAACCACCCACCCCTTTATTATTAAAAGCAAAGCTTCTCTATATCAAAGGGCCGTTTGTCCGTCCGAAACGGTTATCTCTTTTCATTAGTTTAAACATGATATTATTGTCCTATTGACTTATGATATATTTATCCTATTCATCTGGTTTTTGGAATAATAATTCCTAGAACAACAAGGTACAATATAATAAGTGAGGCATCTCTATAATTAAATCCTAAAAATGAAATTATGTCTTTTCACTGTATCCTTTATTATGCAATGTTCCAAAAAATGTAGTTAAAATATAATGTTTGCCAATTAAGTTCTGACACTCTACAGAGTTATTGTTCGTTTGTCTTTCCCTCTGATTTTTGAGCTTCAGTTTTATGGATGTTTTCATCCTTGTTTTCCTAATTGTTATCCTATTATATAAAGTAATAAGCGTTTTTTGTCCCAAAGGATCTCACTAACCGCTAAACCGATATTGTTCTCCTTTACAGTGAAGCTTCTTATAGGTCCTTGGAAGGTTTTTAACTATTTTTGGAGAGGGTGTCTTCACCCCCTCCCCACAAAATTATTTTTTTAACTCTTTTTGAAACTCAAATTTAAATGGGATGAGGTCCCCCTCCTACCAGTGCCCCTAGAGGCTTCTAGGGGCGTAGCCGCTCGTAGAATTATAAAAAGTAATTCCACCCCGGTCCTTAAGAATTTTCTAAATCATTATTCAATGCTTACATGTGAGTATGTTTGATTAAATCATTCATTATCTTTATCCAAATAACAGAGCTTAAAAAACATGGAAGTTTTAACTTATATTAACAAGCAAATAAAATCGTTTTAAATTCAATTAAATGATTAGTTCCAATGATATAAATTATATCTCCGATGCAATTTTCTACCTTATGCATATTAGTTAACATGTCATTAAGATCCTCTTCATCTTCAGATGTTGTTACAGAAAAATGATTAAAAGCTCCACCTTTTCTCTCTCCTATTGATTGAAAGAAAGTTGTATATTTGTTTCATAATAACTGTACAATTAATGGCATTATAATTTTTTTTTCTGTTATACGTAAATAACACATTAAAGACCCAAGAGATAATTACAAAGTTTGAGCTTTTATATCAAAAGAGATATTAGCAACTTTTTCTTTTCAATATTGACAAGCCTACATGTGTTCTAATGTAATACAAAGATTTTTGGCATTTGTCTTTTTATAATAAACTTTCTTTTACAATTTATAGATATGTTTTAGGCAAGATTGAAGAAGTTTTTGGTTATTGATTAATTACCTGAAGTGTAAGTCTTAGCTTCTATTCCAATAGCATTAAGAAGTTTAGATACTTTGAATGTAGTTGTAGTTACACCAATACTTCCAACTTAATATAATAAGATTAGGTATGAGTTCAGCCTATAATATACTTATAGAATAAAAAGTTAAGATACTTGGAATTTAGTTGTAGTTACACCAATACTTCCAAATAAATATAATAAGATGAGGTATTAGTTTAGTATATTATCAATTTAGTAAATAAAATTTGTTTTAAATTTGAATCTAAACTCCTTTGTATCTGTTTTCTTTTAAATCACTAGTGGCTGAGCCCCTAGCATCTAGGTTCTCTATAATCAAACAGATATAAAAGGACAGACTCATTCATGAAAATAAATAGCCTAAAACCATCACAGGACCTGTAAAAAGCGAGGCTGTAAAGAAGAACCAAATCGGTTCAGCAGTCAGCGAGATCCTTTGCTACAGACAAAAAAGCTTACTACTTTATAAAATAGGATTGTGAAAACATCATAAGTGCATGTACTCGCTTATCTGTTCAAAATTTATCCTGACATATTTACCTGTAGAAAATATAGAAACAAATATATGATCAGCAGCTGAAGCAAGAAGATAACCACCTGAGCAGGCCATATCCTCCACAAATGCAAAAATTGGAACTCCAGTTGTATCTCCACATTGCCTATTGAAAGGGAAACATTAGTTTTCTGTACGCTGCGCGGCTGATGGCGGATGAGGCGGAGAGTGGCTGAGGCTGAGGGTGGCTTAGGTTGAGTGCGGCTGAGGATGGCTGCGGCTGACTGTGTCTGAAGCTTTTGGGTAGCTGAGGCTTTGGGTGGCTGAATGTGACAGAATGTAGCTTAATGAGGCTGAATGCAATTGAGGCTTCTAGTGGCTTATGTTTTATATTACTAAAGCTGAGGCTTATTGCATAACTTAGTAAGCCGCGCGGCTTAGAGCGGCTGTGGCTACCGACCCCTGCTTAGAACGACAGTAATTTTAATTTGATATTCTTACCCACAAAAATTTTAAAAATTGGACCACAACGACCATATTTCGAAATATAGAGTAGTTAAGCTACAAAAAATGTATCATTTAACATTGATAAGATTTTTAAATAGAGATATCTTAATGATAATGTTTTTAATGCAATTTTCTTTTATTGTTGACAAACCAATAGAGAAAGTTTTAAACGTATATTTGCAATTATGTCAACTACAGATGTCAATATTAATGCAGTTCCTTACCAAAACAGTAATCGATTTCATAATCATAATAGCAGTAGGATGTGGGTTGTCTTTTTTATGCTTTAATTTATTTAGAAGGCTAGTTTCACAAAAAGTCTCTCATCACAAAAATGCTTTGTTTGACTTTTTTATGTTGATTATGTAGGTAAGGACACCTAGGAGATGTATCGACCTCCTTGACAATAAACCGCTCACCCCCCTCCTGCTGAATCCCTGTACTCGCCAATAGAAACTTTTACCTTATATATTCAGCAAGAAGATGACTTTGAACAGGAGAACCACCGGGAGAATTTATAACCAGACAAAAAGCGCCCAGATCCTCAATGGAAAATGCCTTGTCAATGGCAGGCCTATACTTTTCCAAAGTCAAGTCACCATCATGGCCTAAATATAGATACAGAATTGGATTTATAGGAGCAATGCTACTCTGCAACTTTCTAATTCAATTTGATTTATTCATGCACTAGTTTAATTTTAGAGAAAATTATAATCCTTAGCCTCAAATTTAAACCCGTTTGAATAATTTTCCTGATGCTTGGAGGCGGCTGCCGCGCACTGTGGTGTTTTTAAAAAGTCGATTTATTTCGCTCAAAAAATATTTCGTTTTACTTCTTAATTAATAAATGTTAATATAATCCAACAACTGTTACCTCCAATGCCTCCTCTAAACTCTAGTATGGCAACAACAGACGCCATTCTTATAATACCGCAGCTATTCAAAGTATGCAAACTGCGTTTAATAGGTTTGCAGCTCGAATGTATCCTTCTATCCTTCTCCTCAATAAACTACAAACAAATTGAATTTTTATATTTGGAACATTTTCTTTTTTATTATTTGGAAGATTTTTTTGTAAGGCTTAATTAAATTGTGAATTTTTAATAATTAATACAATGTTTTTCGTATTGCAGCTACTCTATAGATATATTTTCTTTAATCATTCTAACTGTTATATAAGATTACATTATTTTCTTTTCTCCTTCTTTTTGTTACTCTTACTGTTGAATTTCTTTGTGCGTCTGTCCATAGTTCTATGAAGAAGATTTTAGTTTTTGAATATCATACTCTTAAACTGACTTTGTCCATGTATTTGACTTTTCTCGATATTTGATTAATTTTCATTTATATTTCCGTGCTTTACATCCTTTATTAGCTCTTATTTAGCTTACTATAAATTAGATAAACATATACTGTATTGTACTATAGGTACTTTTAAAAAGATAGAAAACAGATAGTCCTTTATCTATGCAGATTGCTTGATCTGTAAGTTAACGATATATAGTATAGATAGGTATAGGGTATCTATAATTCAAGATATATAAATGGGGATTCCAATAATTCTATAATGAAACTTCATTGACTGACCGAAGGATATTCTTCTATGTCATGGTTTTATTTCATTTCAGCAAATAATCCTTTTTATATTAGCAAAAATATAAAGAAACAGAATATTCTTTACAATAAATGCGTAATAATATGCGTAATGATAAATATTAAGATTTGTAAAATATTATGCCATAGTGTCCAATGGATCTCCAAACTTTTTTGTAATGTATTTGGACTAAACATATTACTTAACACCCAAAGCTATATAAATCAACATTATTACTTAAAACGAAAAAATATGTCTAATAGAAGTACAGCAATATTCAGTAAATAACATTTTCGTTAAAACAATTACTAGTATGTTGTATAGCCAATACATATAGATTTTATTTTAAAGATATGCTAATAAACAAGGTAGATCTAGAAACTTCTTTGTTAGTATTAGCGGACTTAATTGGTTAGTAACTGATCTATTAATAAATGAAAGTAACTGATAAAACTAAATCTGTCTAATGTGCAACTTTTTCTAGTGTAAGATTCCATTCTCTTTTATCCTTATTTGCTCAGATACTTAGAAAATAATATTCTTTAAATTAATTGTCTTTTCATAGTTTCTATCTTACAGCTGGCAGGATGGCAGATATTGAAGATTTATTAAAACTATTGTCTGCGGATACATAGGAAAAATTATGTATATTGTAACTGTATACTCTTATTTACGTCCCCTTTCCATCCTTTTTACATCCCATAAGGAAATCTGTCAAATTTTGTTATAGCTTATCTTTGTTAATTTCATTTTTCATAAAACTAATTTTAGGAATGTTCAGTATATTATTTAAAAATGCAATTTCAGAAATATCTAAAAAATTGTACTTTGCATTATTCGGTAGAACCGTTATATATATTTCATTCGGGTTTTTTTCTATCTTCAAAATACATTTGAGGTTGATAGAAAAATTTATTTATTCCTCATTGACCACTCCCTGATATTATTATAATTACAATTAATTCTATGTAACTGCAATGAATATAGATTTGACCTAGAACTATTGACATGTTGATATAGGATGGGCAAATACAACAAACTTTCCTTAGAATTGGCAGCCTAATATTTAGATAGATTCTAAGAATTAACTGGATTGTTAATATTAAGCGGCTGGAATTGATTAAATTATTATCTGCTTATAAAGTTTTATCTGTAGGGTTTACTTTAACGAACAGTTTTTAAAATTAGGATTGTCTTAGTTGGAATTAACAACAATTTATAAAGCGCTACGCTTTCTTTTTTAATGCCCCCAAAAAATTACACTAAAGAAACAAAAATAAAATAAATTCTTTGGGAAGAGAAAGGGATGTACTGTTGGCACTATGGTTTAATGCCCTTAGTTTTTTAAGAATCAGGTATTTTTTTACATTTCTCAACCAAATTTATTTCCACCCCCTCTCATCCCAAATCGATTTATCCCCCTAAAAAAATTAAAAGCTTGGGCGTCCAAAGATAAAGATTTTTGAAACCTTAATCACATTTATTCATTCCCTTATAAGAGTTATCTTTAAATAAACAAATATGAAGAGGACAATTTAGTAAATGGGGTTTAGATGTATTTTGTATGTTTTTTTACCTTAACATCAAGATAACCAAGAAAATATTTGATACAAGTATTTACAGTATAAATATTATTATACTGCAATATACGTTTTCCTTGTTTATTAACTTGCTACGTTGTAAAATTATGTTTATAAGAGATTATTTGTAAACATACAGATTAATATTTAGTAAAAGATACAAGATATACTAATAAAAAAAACAAGGATGACAACATCCATAAAAGCGTACCTAACTACTACAGGAATAATCATGCAAAGTTTGAAATCAATAGGACAATTCTAAAATGCCTAAATTAACGAAAAAAGCTATCCGTTACGGACGGACTGACCAACACTAATTATAGAATAGCTTCGCTTCTAAAAATATTTTTCTTCTTTTCTTTTATAAGCGTTTTAAATAATCAATATATTATCACTTGGATATTGCACCATATTTTTGCCTACTCTAAAAAATAATGATTAATATAATATGAATAATAAAATGTTCCGTCCAGCTGTCTAATATAACGATACACCCATCCACCCCTTTTACCCTATCTCTTCGCCTCCTACTAGAGGAAACAACTGACCAATAAATCAGGACTGAGCTGCCTAGAATAACAATAATATTTCCTCTGTAATAATAATAATATCATTGTCCATGTACATTATATCCATTAGTTTGTCAATGTTACTCGTAGTAAAAAGAATTTCTAAACGTTTCATATATATTAAATGTTAAACAACGTGGCCGTGGTAAAGTCTTACTCAGCGCTTACGAATTAAGTACAGAACTCCCCCTCCCAACTCCCCTTTTTGTTCAGTATCGATTATGTTGTTTATAGAAACGTTTGCTATAAAAAAGAGATTATATATTTTCATTTATAACAAAAAGGGGAGGGGAAGGGGTAGGGGAGAGCTAATACTCCCCCCAAATAAAAAATTAGGCACAACAAGTTTAGAATAGATTTCATAATTCTATTTCAATAAATTTTACTGTACATTTCACAAATATTTGTTAAACTCGAGGAAAACTTAGAAGTACAGAAAATGTTCTGTACAAAATCGGATCCTGAATTGACCCTCCCCCCCCCATAAAAAATGTTCTGCTGTTTTTTTAGGGAGGAGGAGGGGATATTGGACTTAGATAAAACACTATCACACTATTATGTATATGTTATCTTATTCGTAAGCTCAACAGAAGGGGTTAATTTTGTTTATCACTATTAGAAATGTATATAATTTACCGTCCAATTTTTTCCTTAAACTCTCTGTTTTATATACCTTCATTTAAATATATTAAAACTAGTGGGTGCGCCAAAGCCATTAGTGGCCCTGTATTCAAAGGGGAAGTTATGGAAAGTAATGATAGCATTAAACCATCCCAAGACTTAAATCCAAATAACTTATAGCCTAAGATTATCCCATGAACTATATAAAGCTTCAATGAAATGGAGAACTCAATCAGTTCAACAGTTATTGAAATCTTAAGCCTCAGACAAAAAAATTTTACTTCTAACTATATTTAATAGGATTACTAGGGACTTCGCCCCTAGCCTCTAGTGCTTTGCCCCAAGAGGTAATTAAAAAAAAAATTAAGAACCTTTGGTGCTGCAACCACACCACATTTTAAATTAACTGCATAAAAAAATTGAGGGGAATTTTCTTGTTTTTTTTTGGGGGGGGGGAGGGGTTGGGGGTTATCCACCCCCAAGGAAATAGCTTCAAACCACCACCACAGGACCAGTAGATATATTCCCTGAAGAGTAGAATCCAATCAGTTCAGTGGTTACCGAGATATTAAGGGACAGACAGACGGACGAACGGACGGACAGACAGACATCAAGCTACTTTGTATTATAGATTATTGTAGCCATTATTTACAGTAACTATCCCAAAATGATTATAATGAATTATTTGTATAAGTTGATACATTATTGATAAGAAGTTATTAAATTACATTTGTTTACCATTCATTGTAGTATACTGGCGGTTTCGCCCCTAGAGGCCTCTTGGGGCACTTGAGGAAGGGGGAAGTTGAATCCCAAAACTCAATTTTTAAAACTTGAGAAATTGAGAAAATATATTATTTGGTGGGGAGGGATAATTTTTTCTAGGGGCGATTTATCTTGGGAGGGTGGTGGTATCTTCCCCCAAAATATTTATAAATCTTCCCGTGACCTATGGAAAGCTACTCTGTTAAGGAGAACCTGATCGGTTTAGCGGTTAGTAAGATCCTTTGGTACAAACAGACAGACATTGTTCTACTTTGTTTTATAGACTAGCGGCTTCGCCCCTAGCCTCAAGGGGCTTTGCCCTAAGAGGTATAATTACATCTTTTATTACCCGGAGAGCCCCCACTCCACCACTATTTTAAATAATTTAAAAAAAAATTTGGTGGGGGATTTTTTGTTTTTAGGGGGGGTTCGGGGTGTCCCACCCCCCAAGAAAATAGCCTAAAACTACCACAGGACCAGTAGGTATATTCCCTAAAGAGTAGAATCCGATCGGTTCAGTGGTTACCGAGATCTTAAGGGACTGACAGACGGATAGACAGACGGACGGAAGACATCATTCTACTTTGTATTATAGATAGTCAGAGGACAATGGGCTGTTTATTAGTTCCCAAAGTTTTATAATAACGCTTACTTATTCGTTGGTTTAACAACTTGGGGACTTTAGTGAATTTTGATTGGTTGTTTTAATAAGTTGAGTGTTCAAACGTTTCAACGACTAATTTTAATCTACGGAACGGGTAATTTTGTGTATCATCATTGGGGAAGTATATCAATTTATTGGCCATTGTCTTATCCCTTTAGATCTCTGATATATAGTAGGTTATCAAATAATAATAATGAATAAAAACCTACACAATTCTTAGTGTTTAATTTTCTTTTATATCTATACCAGGGGCTGCGCCCATAGCATCTAGTGGACTATGTCTTCAAAGGGGTAATGAGGGGGCAGAAAAATAGCCTAAAATCCTCCCGGAACCTATGTGAGGCTTCACCGTATCCATCTATCTATCCATTTATTTATCCATCTATCTATCAATCTATCTATCTATCCTATTATCTATCTGTACAGTTTAGTAAAAGAAGCCAGATTTCCTTGTTTGTTATGAAAAGAGAGAGAGAGAGAGAGAGAGAGAGAGAGAGTAAAAGTAATTTTACAATGTAGTTGAATATCATTATTTAGTAAATAAAGCTAGATTTATATAAAGTATAAGATTTTGAAAGTTACTTTAAAATATATGGAATGGTTTTAATCTATTCTATTTACAAATTGTATTCTTTGAATGGTTTCTTTCCACCCCTCCACCCCCATGCATGCTAGGAACATAGACAAACCAACCAATGAAAATTAGGACTTTGGCTAAAATGTATTGTTAGCAGTATTGTATAATGCTATGGACTCTATGCAGGGGGGGGGAGGGAGTGGACATTGCGCTGTTTATTACACTGGTCCACAAAGTTTTATAATAACGTTTTGTTATTCGTTGGCTCAACAACTTCGGGGTCTTTAAATGATTAGTTTTTTAAGCTGAATGTTCAAACATTTCAACTACTGATTGCAATCTATAGAAGGGATAATTTTGTGAACCATCATTTTGGATTTGCATCAATGTATTGTCCATTGTCTTATCCCTTTAGATGCCTGGACTGTGTGTCTATTTTTAACTTTGTTCTAGCCATTATTTATTTTTCTTCCTCATATTTTTTCTTGCTCTCTACCACTCTCTCATTCTCTCTCTCTCTCTCTGTCTCTCACTTTCTCTCTCTCTCTATCTATCTACCTATCTTTTTCTCATTGTATTTATCAACCTATTTTCCAGGAATCTAAAGGGATAAGATAATGGCTGATTAATTGATGTTCATCCCCAATGATGATACACAATATTATATTAAAATTAGTGGTTGAAACGTTTAAACACACAACTTCATGAATTCACTAAAGTCCCCAAAGTTGTTAAGCCAACGAATAAGAAAACGTTATTATAAAACTTTGGGGACTAGTGTAATAAACA
>LS051232.1:3388-15133 GCA_900241095.1 Acartia tonsa | reverse complement strand
TATTTGGTTTGTTATGTTGAATTTATACTAAGAAAAAGTTATAAATCTACAAAAGAAAAACATAAATGGCCAAAAAAGGGTTAAGTTAGAGAAAGAAAGAAAAAAGGGAGAAGGGCCATTAACTGATTGATAAAGTTTTCCCTTCTCTCTAATTTGTAAATATTAGTTAAAAACAGGGACAAATATGTTTATAAGTAGCGCAGCCAAACCAATCATAATTTTGAAAATAGTAATAAATTGTATTATGGACAGCTTTCCGCGGATATTAAAATTAAAACCAGTTTTATTTACCCGAGCCTTCTGCTAATAAAACTGCTATGAATCTTCTGATTTTTATTTTAATATTTGTGGAAAATTGTCTGTAATACGATGCATGCCTGAGAACTGGTTCTAATCCAGTCGATTTCGAATTCATACTGGAAAATCGTATAATACCTTTAGTACAAGTAGGGAAGGGGGTGGGATAAAGGAACATAAACTTGTGGAGGAAAGCCTGTAGTTTTATAAAAGAAGAAGTTGTCTTTTTTAGTTTTTTTTCTGACATACAAATAGACCTTAATTAAAGAGTTGCTGCGTTTCTGATAAATATTAGTCCTAAGGAAGTTTTGTTATGTTATTATTGTCACTTAAAAAGACTCTAGAACCAGCATTGAAAACTTTTCAGGCATATAATTAATTAATATTTCTGTTAGGCGATGCTTTTCTTTATATGGGGTTGGTCCATGAGTAGCTGTGATCTTTGTATTTGCATGTTAGAACCGTCGTATTGATCAAAAACTTTTCATGATTATTGTTTTAGGTTTATGCCGGGAGGGAAGAGACATTTGGCTGTTTATTACACTAGTCCCCAAAGTCTTAAAATAACGTTTTCTTATTTGTTGGCTTAACAATCTTTGGGACTTTTATTAAATTTTGATTGGTTGGTTCCTTTAGTTAAGTATCCAAACGTTTTAACCACTAATTGTAATCTATCCACTATTTCAGAGTCTATATGAAGCGTGGCTTTTTCTACATCTATTTATCTAACTATCTATCTATCTATCCATCCATCTATCTATCTATCTATTTGTCTATCTATCTATCTATTTCAGAGTCGAGCATGGTATATGAAGGGTGGTTCTCTCTTCCCCCACCGAGGAATAATATTTTATCAAGTAACTAAATAGCTTAGCGGTTTTTTATAATAATGTAAAGTTCTGATCGTCTGTATATCATAAAAGGTTTTTAAATGTTTGGTGATTCCTAGTGTAATTTGGCAAACTGCAATAATTGAAGCCACTTCGTTATGTATGTTAAATAATGGTAGTCGGTCAGGAAATATCCTAAAACCATCCTAAGATATAAACCAATAAAAAGTGCAACCAATTAGAACCAATATTTTCCGGGATCTTTAAGTTTCAGACAAAAAAAAACCTTTTTTTTAAGGATGATCTTTTGACTGAGTGTATTTTACTAGCCCTTTATTTTAGAATTTTAAAATATTCGTTTGTAAAGTAAGGAAATAAACTACTGATTTCATTGTTAAAGATTTATAATAAATAAACCTGATATATTATCAAGCCTTTTGAAAGCGCTGTACCTTAACATCCGTTTAATTAACACCTTTTCTTTTTGTCTTTAAGATTTACTTGGAAATAATTTTCTCAGTATTTTCTCGTGTAGTATACCCACTCTGTAAAACAGACAAAGCATTTACTAACATTTTGAAACGATCGGTCCAGTTGTTCACAACATCTTATTGGCTTTGAAGACAGATAAACATACTGATAACGTTTGTAAGATACTATCGATTCAAAATTTGAAGAAGGAAGTAGTTAATGGGTTGGGTATAGGTTTTACTCCAGTAGCAAGGATTAAGTTACCCCTTACACAAAATGATTACAAGCTTTAATGTAAAGGATAGCCATATATCAGTCCAGCAGTTTTCTTTTGTTACAAACACACAGACAAACAGATAACAATCCATCCTGTTACTTTTATGGGGTATAGTCCTTTCCACGACATCCCTCCATAAGGAGCGATTCTTCGTATTTTTAGTAAGGATAAAAACAATGTTTATATCATAATATGCGGAAGTCATCAAACACTTTTTGAAAAATGGCCACACAGGATAATTATTGTCATTCATATGAAAGTCAATAAATCACAAGAAAAAAGACCATTATATCAAATTACATTATGTTACCCTTTTTTATCGTAGGCTAATGACTTCGACCCAAGACTTTCTCTATAAAACTTTTAAAAATAAGTTTAATTGACCAAGAATCGTAGGTTCATTTCGACTTCTTAGTATTTACCAATTGAAATTGCTATATCCTTATAAGATGTTTTTTTATTATGCTTAAACATTGCTATGATATATTAACCATTAACAAAATTTTGATACTTTTTTTAGTACGTCGATATAAAAATATTCATAAAATAAATTGATAATAAGAAAACTGTAAAGGAGAACCATATCGATTCATCAGTTAACGAGATCCTTCGTTACAGACAAAAAAAACGTACTACTTTATATAAGAGGATAAGCCTAAGAAAATCTAGGAAATTCTAGTAAATTTGATTTTCATCATATTATTTTTTCATTGAGCATTTAGAACAATTTTAGTTACTTAATATTTTAAAAGAATCGTATAGTTCTGTTCAGCTCTTTTCATACAAAACAAAGTTTAATCTATCTTTAAAATGGTATAAAATTTCACGAATAAAGGGATATTTAAAACATAATTTCTTATTTGGGTAATTTTTTTGTTAAGAATTTTAATAAAATTTCAGTAAAAGATACAATTTAAAATTGGAATTTAAATCTTAAATTTGTTATAGAAGAAATTTATTTTGACTTTTTTTTTAATGAAACATCACCAATTTATTTGTATTAGTTTCCCTTTTTCATTCCGGGATAATTTTAAAACTGTGTTTGAGTAGGGTACATTAACCATCGGCCATAAAAATATGGACCTCTTCTTTCTTATAATGTAATGGAGCTCAAGATCTTGGGAATAGCTGGTCCTAATTGGAATTACTTTTCAGTGAATCTTTGTAAATGTCTTTGATTTGTTTTAAGCTATTTTCCCTAGAAACTAGGTAAGAAGCAACTTTTTCTGAAGTAATTTAATATGATTCTTAAGATTCGTTTACTATCCTTTGTTATCCGTGAGTAAATGCAACGCAAAGACATGAAACTGATGCATTTTTCATGGTGCCCACTCTAAAACACTGAATTTAGGGTTTTTTATAGCAAAGCCACTTTGTAACTTAAATGGAAACCTAAACTTTTATTAAGATAACATTTTAAGGTTATTAAAGATATTTTATTCGGAGACATATAATTAATTTTTAAATGCCTTCTAGTTGTTTCATAAAACAGGAAATCGCGCTTTTATTTGTTCATTTTCGGGCATGAATCTAAAAAGATAAGACAATTGCCGATAAATTGATGTACATCTCCAATGATGATTATCAAAATTACCCCTTCTGTAGATTACAATTGGTTAAAACATTTGGACACTTAATTTATTTAACCAGCTAATCAAAATTTAATAAAGTCCCATAGTTGTTAAGCCAACAAATAAGAAAACGTGGTTATAAAACTATGGGACTAGTGTAATAAACAGTCCAATTTCACATCCCTCCCTTATTTTTAGCAGTTTTGATTGACCACTTTTTCTATGATGAATAGTAAAAGTTTATTATTATTTCATTCACTTTTGCAATTCTTTCTTCTTTGCTCAATGGTCAAGCAAAACGGTAACTTTCCCAGTAAGTAAATTGTTTGTCCTTCCACATGTTTGTCTGTTCTTTCATCAATCAGAACTTTATCCTTTTGCCATTTTTAGAAAAATTTGCTTTTACAGAATTGTTTGGTGGTTCTAAGCTATTTTACTTACGTTTTGAACATTCTAAATTCTTTAAATTTTGCTTCACAAAAGACAATAGATTAATGATATTGAACAAAATTAACCCTTTCTGTAGATTAAAACATTTATCTGTAACAAACCAATTAAGATTCAATAGAAGTACCAAAGTTTTAAGCATAAATGGATTTTTTAAGTTGCTTGTTTTTTACTAAAAATCTTTACAACTAGACGTTAAATATTGAAAAACTTAAGATTTAAAAATTTGCTAATAAAATATATTTGCAGTATTGCAAAAAAAAATTACTCTTTCTAAGAATGGTCAAAAGTAATAGATAGCATTAAACATTTAACAGTTATGGAGAAAATAAAATTTCAAGTGTATTTGATATTTAAAATTAAAGTAAATGTTAAGATATTTAAATGTTATCTGGGATTTACTTAAAATATTTAAATGCTAAAAAGAACTTCATTTAAACAAAATGCCACTAAAATTTTAAAAGACTAAAAATAGATATAGAATATACGTAGATATATTGACAGTGGAATTGCGGTTGCTAATATGGACCTTTTTTATTGATCAGTTCTTTCATCCAATAATAGGAGGAGAGGGTATGGGTAGGGTAAAGGGGATGAATGAGGGCTATCGTAATATTAATCTACAAGTTTCACTATATTAAAGAACATGGTATATTGATGAGACATGCAAGTAGTTATCAAATACTATGGTAAAGTCAAACTGACACAAATTGGAACATTGGACTATTCATTTTACGAGAATCAAAAGTTTTTGAAAAACGCTCTCTTTTATGTTAGATTAAACTTTTTGAGGACTATTGTTTAATCATTAATGTTTGGTTTTAAAAAAAAGCAGTGTTCAAAGTTTTCACCAATACTTTTAATTTA
The DNA here is from genome assembly GCA_900241095.1 of Acartia tonsa. Classification (NCBI taxonomy): domain Eukaryota; kingdom Metazoa; phylum Arthropoda; class Copepoda; order Calanoida; family Acartiidae; genus Acartia; species Acartia tonsa. The sequence continues at coordinate 10,373 of LS051232.1, read as the reverse complement.
CAAATGGGTAATTTTGTTGTCATCCTTGGGAATGTACATCAATTTTTTCGTCCATTGTCTTATCCATCAAGATCCGTATAAAACACCTTTCTTATTTATGATAAAATATTATTATGCCTAATCAGACTCTGAACCATTACCAGTGTGGCCTGAAGAACTTTCTGGAGATAGAATTCCAGGTATTAATCTATTTTTTAATATTTTTATCTATCTATCTAATTTCTATAAATTTATCTGTCTATATATCTATCTATCTTTAAAACTATCAATCTATCTGTCTATTTAACTTTACCAGTGTGGCCTGAAGAATTTTCTGGAGATAGAATTTCAGGTATGAGGTTATTTTTTAATATTTATCTATCTATCTATCTACAAAACTATCTGTTAATCTTTCTATTGATCTATCTATCTATTACTCTATGTATTGTCTATTAAACTTTACCAGTGTGGCCTGAAGAACTTTATGTTTATCTGCCTATCAATCCTAAAAGACTATCTGTCTATATATCTATAACGCTAACTATCAATCTATCTGTCTATTTAACTTTGCCAGTGTGGCCTGAAGAACTTTCTGGAGATAGAATTCCAGGTATTAGTTTATTTTTTAATATTCACCTATCTATTTATCTACAAAACTATCTGTTAATCTATCTATCTTTAGAATGATATATTACTCTAACTATCAATTTATCTGCCTATTCAACGGCATATTTAACTTAATCAAGCTTTCATCTTTTTATTCATCCATATATCTACAAAACTAGCTGTCAATCATGTATTTATTTAATATTTATCTGTCTATCTATCTTCCTTTAAAACTATTTATCTATCTTTAAAACTCAAACTATCAATCTATTTAACTTTACCAATGTGGCCTAAGGAACTTTCTGGAGATAGAATTCCAGGTATGAGGCTATTTATATATTTTTCTGACTATCTATCCATCTTTAAAACTATCTATTCTCTAACTATCAATCTATGTATGTATACCTATTGAACTATCTATCCATTAAAGTAAAAGAATAGACAGGGCTATATGTAACTACTTAAGCGTTGGAACAGACATTCAATTGAGTCTTTCAATATCAGCCAATGGCGTCGGAAATATATATATACAGCCGAGTCGTACAAAAGTAAAGAGAGCAATTAGCTAGCAGACGAAAAGGGACCCTACCACTTGGGCAATGTAGTTAACTGGATTATACATCTAGGCATATATATATTCATTAATTATTGAACATTACAAATATAGCTAAAAATATAATTATTAAAAACAACACATAAATTAAAAAAAATATTACGTGTATTTCTAAATTTTATTTTAAAAATTTGTATCTTTATCTTATGATATTGTAATTTAAGATATACAATATCTTGAAAGAATTATTATTCCAACATTAAAATTCAGTACATCAACTAATTCAGGGAGTAGAGGGAGGGGGTAATGTCAGGGATCTTAGGGGATAAGACAATGGCCGATAAATTGATGTACATGCCCAATATTGATAAGCAAAATTAACCAATCCGTAGATTACAATTATTGGTTGAATCGTTTGTACCCTTAAGTTAATGAACCAACCAATTAAAATCAAAGAATAAGATAATAGCCTAATAATTCATGTACATACCAAATGATGGTAACTAAAATCTGTTGATTACAATTACTGATTGAAACGTATAGACTCATAACTTAATGAAAAAAACTAATCAAAATCAAAATAAGTCCCCAATGTTGCTAAGCTAACGAATATGAGAACGTTATAAAACTTTGGGGACTAGAATAATAGCAGAAGCCCAAAGTCCCCTCCCTCCCTGGGCTAATGGAGATTAAATTAATTTTCATTTCTTTATTTTCCCTAAAAATCACCAGCTACATAACTAAGGGTTTAGTTATTAATAATAGGGGTTTGGGGGGAGATTTATATATTCCTTCATTGTCCTATCCCTGTATTCTTGAAACTAATAATATATGAGCAGGGTTCATATATGAGGTTTTCACATTACAGCTGTTTTCAAAAATCTTCGAAAATCAGGGAGGGAAGGGACACTGGACTGTGAATTACAATGATACTCAAAGCCTTGTAAAAACGCTATCTTAATAGAGTACTAAAAACGTTTAGTACTCTGATTGAATTTTGATTTGTTGGTTTGATAAATTGAATCTACAAGGGGTAAATTTGTTTATCCTTATTGGGGATAAACATTAATTTATCAACCATTGTCTTATCCCTTTAGATCCCTGAGTTTAATAAATATAAAAGCGAGCTTATTTTATATTTTAAGATCTTAATTATTTCGTTACATGGTAAAAACTCTTACTTCTACATATCTTGAATTTTAATATTTTAGAATAAATTTTAACAAAGTTTTGATTTACATACATCCTAGCTTCCTCTGTAAGAAATAATATAATAGGAATAAATCAAGCTTTTTATCAGTTTATTTGGCTGGTTTAGTATTTACAGTGAACTATGATATCAATCTATTATATAATGTAGTAAGCTTTTTTATCAGGCTCTTAAGTTCTCGCTTACCACTGAACTGGTTACGGTCTTAGGGTAGTTTTAGGCTATATTTAAGCCTTAGGTAAAATCTCTAAGTCTGGATCTATTTTCAGCCCTTTTTGGGAAGTTTGATTATAGTCTAAAAAAGGTTTAAGCTGTTTTTACTATGGAGAGGGGAAGGAAACATTCGACAACCCTAAAAAAATCTAAATATATCCTTCTATCAATATATAGAGTAGGATCTATCTATCCACCTATCTATATATATTTATAATTATCTATGTATCTATCTTTATCTAAATTATCTATCTATTTCTTATTATAGAACAATTGATGTAATCCATGAAACTATCCATGAAGATCAGAATCTATATATATCAATTTATCTATCTATCTATGTATCTATTTACCTACATATCTATCTACCTATCTGTGTATTTATCTATCTATCTATGTAACTATCAATATATTTATAACTGCAGAACAATTGATGTATATTCCTAAAACTAGTCCTGTAGAGTAAGATCAATCTATCTATCTATTTATCTATCTAACTTACTAACTATCTATCTATATGTCTATTTAATTGTAGAACAATTGATGTATATTCCTGAAACTAGCCCCGAAGAAGAAGATGAACCAACAAAAACGCCACTCAAGAAAATCCTTCTGTGGAATGGGGCCTCTTCTTGGGGAGGTAAGTTACCCCCCCCCTCCTCCCCGACCACAAAAAAATCCCAACCTCTACACAAACACACTTTGGATTAGGAGCCTTCTTTTCCCTAAAAGATTAGAGTAAAACACTAGAGGGAGAAAGGGTTAAATAACTGTGTCTCCCCATCGCAACCGCCTTGTGCAACCTTTCTATTGGGTCATTGAAAATCAACCAATAATGGCGCCTATATTAACACAGCCAAGTAGCAGAAAATAATTTAGAAGCAGACGAAAAAGGTCATTGAAAAGTGTAGGGAGGTAGTTGTCTGTATATACATCTATATTATAGATCTGTTCCTAAAAGAACAATTTCAAAATAGGTTTGAAATAATATATATCTAAGATTAAAAGTTCTTGTGTAATACAAGTTAAAGCAAATATAGGTATTAAATAATATCTAAGATGAAAAAACATATTAAAAACAGTCAAGGACTAGAACTGCCTATCAATGTTGTATTATTCTGAAACTGGTGTCTTTGCCCCTAGAGGCCTCTTAGGGGCCTTAAGGATATTCAATTTTAGTCGAAAAAATTTAAAAAAAAAACTACAGAGGGACACACTTAAAAGTCAAACGCTTAGCGTCCATAGCAGCTGAGAAAATGATTTTAATTTGCATATATACAAAGAAGGACGTACGTGTCTTACACCCTCTTTAAAGTAGCTTCGCTAGTAATTGATTAACTCTGTTAAGGTATAAAGCCTGGAAGAGGTGTTTTCCTGAAAGAAAAGTGTCCTGTTTCATCTTGTGTTATTAGGTAAGCAATTAATATCTCTAAAACAGAACTCCTCATGTAAATCTAAAAGGGACGAGAGAAAGGCCTGTTTATTACACTGGTCCCTAAATTTTTATAATAATGTTTTCTTATCCGTTGGCTGGACAACTTTTGGAACTTTTTATTGAATTTTGATTGGTTGAATTATTAACTGTCCAAATATTTCTACCACTTATTTGTTATCTACAGAAGGGGTAATTTTGTGTATCATTGGAGATACAGTTAAATTTATAGGCCATCTCACCCCTTTAGATTCCTGATATTAAGTTCTTTTCTACCAACATTATTAAGGGGATACAATTTAATGCAACAGGTTTCTGGAGATAAACGATAAATTATTAGATAAAAATTATAAAATTTTATTTTACTATACGTAAAAAGTTGTCTATAATAATACGATACATGATTTCTAAGTATGGCAGAGAACAGGTTTTAATCCAGCGGATATTAATCGTTTTCGAAGCCATACTGGAAAAAAATTGCATTAGTTCCGGTTACTACAAATAATACCACCAAAATAAATCTTTATAAAAAACAGTAGAAATAAAAAATCAAAAATAGTAAAATAATACATTTTATTACAGATTTTAAAATTGATGTGTATCTCCAATGATGATACTAAAATTAACTCTTTTGTAGATTACACTTGGTTGAAACGTTTAGACAATCAAATAAAATTCCCAGAAATTATTAAGCCAACAAGTAGAAAAACTTTCTTATAAAACTTTGGGGACTAGTGTAATAAAGAGCCCAATGTCCCCTTCCTCCCTGGTAGTAATTACCTAATATAATCGTATTAATGCTAATTAATGTATAGTAACTATAATTTATTGTGACTATTAAAAGTTAATTAAGATAACAAAGTAAAAAGAATAATTATTGAGTCCTAGTAGACTTAGAATGTACAATTGTTTAAAAAGTACAAAACGCTAAATTTTACAAGAACAGACAGACAATGTAAGTTGAAGAGTAGAAGCCTAATTGCCTTGAAAATACTTAAAATTTGAAAATCTTAATTGAAGACGGGAGATTCATATTTTTCCTTTAGAGACAGACAAACATACATTATCCCATAAAGTATTAAGCTTTTTTGTCAGTAGCGAAGGGTCTTGCTAACCACTGAACCGATATGGTTCTCCTTTACAGTGAAGCTTCTTGGACATGGGAAGGTTTATAACTTTTTTTTGTAAAGGTACCACCAACTTCCCAAGAGAAACCGACCCTAGAAAAAAAAATAAACCCCACAAAAATTTTGTTTTAACTTTTTCTACCCACCACCTAAAGTACCCTTAGAGGCCTCTAGGGGGCGTAGTCGCTAGTTTAGTATAAAGTACCTTTGCAATATTTTTTTTGTAAAAGTGTTTTATAGATAAACACAATATATTGAAGCCCCATTTATGCTAAAAATCATCAGATTTAGGTTTGTTTTTATTTTAAAACTGTTGGTACTCTTATTCAGGACTTAACAGCCTCGCCTCAGCCGCGTTAAAGCCTGAAATTTAAACCCTTTAAAACTTGTGTTTGAAAATATAGCTTTTTATTTCAATATCTATCTATCTGTCTGAGAATATTTCTACACACCTCCCCTGTTCATTTATATTTTCTAGGAAAACCTAATAAGATAAAAAAGTTTGACGATTTTTCTAACACTCTTCATTTATAACTTTACAGTTTTTACCTTAAAATATTATCCTTGTCTTTTTATACTTTCTTATCTTGCTTTAACTTATCCTTATAATAAAGTAACAGGATATCTATCTGTCTGACTGTTTGTCTGTTTGTACTAAAAGATCTCGCTTACCGCTGAACCAATATGGTTCTCCTTACCAGGGAAATTTATCATAGGTCCTATGTGGAGGAGGGTAGCACCATTCTCCCAAGAGAAATCGACCCTAGAAAAAGTTACCCTCGCCCTTAAAAAAAAAACAGAGATGCCTCTAGGGGCGTGACCGTTATTATTATTATAATGGATGTATGTAGAATATGACAGGGGGAAAATTGTCGTCAGTTTAGGTTAATAAAATGATACTCGTTTATTGGTTAGTTCGTTCATCCAGTAGAAGGGGAGGGGATAGGGTATAGAGGATTGAAGGGGGGGGGGGGCGTTATAGTAGGCCTCTGCAAGTTTAACTTCATTAGAGAAAATCCAATATCCAAGTAATATTGTGTCCATTATTTTGATCTTCATTGTCTTATTTTGTTTTCTGAGAAATTCTTGGCTTTAGTTATCTCGCCTTAAACTGGCCTTTTAGGGTTGTTTAGTATTCTCTTGATTCGTCACTAGACTAGGGGCTTTGTCCTCGGGGGCTTGAGCCTTTTTATTGATGTTAGGGAGGTGGGATATTACTTCCCAGGACAGTATATTGTCAAGAAGGGGGGTGGGGAGGATGACCATCTAACCGCCAAATAGCCTGAAACCTGACTTTGGTAAAAAATAGACTTACTTGTGAATTGTTTATTGAGTGATTCATCCGTTTACAAGATCTTAGACAAACACACAACCAATTACATTAAGATATATAGAAATGTTAAGCAGTAACTGCCATTTGAGATGTAATTTTTGACCATAATCTTTGAAATAAATTGTATAAATGTTTTTACCATCCTGTATGTATTCTACTTTTACCGTCGGCCTGCCTTTCATTATACAAAATACTAATATCAAAAAATACATCAAAAAGGTTTCGTGATTTTTTATTCAATAACCCATATATGATTTTATCAAATGCTCTTTGAATAATCTTGTCTGTATTCATATCTATGATTTTTTTGCGATTCGCTACTAATGGATGTTGCCATCCTTGATTAAATAATATCTTTATGTTTCAGTTCCAACCGCCAAGAGTCGGAATCTTCAGATCTTATATTATTTAAGGTAAGCTTCTATTTTCAGGTAGGGAGGGGACATTGGGGGTGTTTATTACACCTGTTCCCAAAGTTCTAAATTTCTTAACAACTTTGGGATTGAATTTTTGGTTGGTTCATTAGATTGAG
>LS051215.1:3969-18823 GCA_900241095.1 Acartia tonsa | reverse complement strand
AAAAGTTTGTAAATGTTAATATTCGGAGAAGATTAGTTGTTTTTAGTATTGCAGTACATAATAAATCATGATTTCAGGGAAGCTTCTAATTTACATTACCCATTTCGCCACTTCCCTCCAACTTGTTTCACAATTAGAGGCAAGAAGTTGTCAAGAAATACCAAATTAAACCACAACATATATTATAAAATTTAGGATTTGGAAAAGAATAGTTATGTAGTTCAGAATTTTATTGATAGGTGTCGTAAAAACTTTTTTTATGTAAAATTTTTAGATGAGATAAATATCTAAACAATCTTAAATATTTTTGAAAATATTACAGCTATCCACTCTTTGGGATTTTCAATAAATTTTATTCACTATTAAACATATAATTTACGAGTAGTCTATGATTTAGATAAAATATATAAAATATGTAAAAAGCATTATTCAACTCGTTCATCTCAAAACTAAACATGGAACTAATCTCTGACTCTCATTTTTGCATGGCTTGTAGTAAAGTGAGCAAAAACTAATATAATAATGCTTGAGATTCTTATCAAATTCTGCCAAAAGTTGCATAATCTCATCATCTAGTTTTAACTGGAAATCTATGAAATCAGCTCTAAAGCATTGTTTGCCAGAATAGCCTTCCCTTGTCCCTGGAAAATAGTAAAAATCATGAGTATGTGCTTAATAATATCCTTATGCATATAAATAATACGATGTCTGTTTGTATGCAGCTCCACTGTAACGAGATTGTAATCCTATAAGAGAAGCTTCTTATGGATACAGAGAACGTTTGAACAATTATAAGGGAGAAATCCAAAAATAGTCAAAAATTTATTTTTACTTTTTAAAACTTAAATTAAAAGTGATGGGTCGATTTACCATTTCCCTCTTTCCCCTCCCTCTCTTCCCTGAAGTGCCCCAAAAGGCCTCCAGGTATTTGTATGAGTAAGAACTAACTAAGAAAGGAAAAGATAAAGCAATGGGTAAACTAATAGCAACTACATAAATGGTAGTTTTTTAATGCCAATAAAATGAACAAATGAACGGAAGATATAGAATAGCTTTGCATCAAAAGTAAGAAAAAGTTATATGAGCGCTACACAAAATATATTTTTGTTGAGATAACTAAATAATAATTATGAGAATGGTAGATATATACAACTAAAATTATAATTATAAATAAGCTAATTAAATAATATTAACAATTAATAACTGTGTCATTTACTAATAATTCTTTAGCTTGGTATAGTATGCAATTAAATAGTTTTTATTATAATAAATTATGGTTACTGTATTATTGTATTACTTTAATAGTTTCATGGTAATATAAATATTTTGTAAAAGGCGTTTGAATAAAAATTATATAATTTTTAAATTGCAAATACTAGAATTATCTGCATAATATCAGTAAAATTTTCACACCCTAACGAATTGCTCAAAATTTCTGACCTAAAAAAACAGATCTTATTGCAAAAGACTTAGCTTTCCCAAATTTGTAAATTCCTTATAAAAAAAACATACAAAATGAGTATATTTTTTTATTAAACACCTCCAAATATACTGGTTAATGCAGCTTAAAAATTTTAAAAGGCACAAAAGAATTAAAAAAAACTTTTAGAAATGAAATTTGAATAGCACCAGTTTTTATTAATGGTAAATAATTATTGCAATTAAATAAACAAATTTAGATAAAAAAACAAATAATACAAATCTTTAGAAGATTTACAGGCAGATTATATAAAATTTAAAATAAAGATTCAGATTCAATCTAAAAATAATTCAGTTAAGGTTTTATTTAATGCCTTAGTAAGATATGCAAATATGCTTTCCTTTTTGTAATCTTTTAGATTCCTATATTTTTTGAGCTAATAATGTCAAATGTAAACCTAATTTCCTTTAAGCGTTGCAAATTTCTTGAAAACTAAAAGCATTAGGAATCTTTAATAACATACTATTAATTAGGAAGAATTACTTCAGTTTTCAATTCATAATAAGTTTCAATTGCTCTTTTTACAATTATTATCACAACAAAATTCTAAAGATTCACTTTAGATAAATATTATTACATCATTTTTAACTTCATGCATAAAAATATTGCTTGATAAAATGATTATTTGCTTAAAATAAATTTAAAAAATTTCATATGATTGAATCACACACTACTTATTTTAACATTTTGCATAAAAATCAAACCTTAGAAGTGTTTAAGTAATTTTGTATAACATTTTTTGTTAGGTATAGAAACGTTTTGGACATCCACTTGTAACAAGTTTGTGATAAATAGATAGCAAATGTTACAATCATATTTAAATAATGAAGAAAAAAAAAGTTTTCCTCAAATGAAATAATAACTAAATTGAAGGTAGTTTCAAGTAAAAAAAAAACTGTTCTTAAACTGCTATCCTGATCACTATAATTAGATTGTGATCATCAAAATAGGCATTTTGTTTTAAAATTTAAGTAGCAGCAAACCTATTTTGTGAAAACAAGGTATTCACTAGAAAACAAAAAATAAAGCATATAAATATAATTTTCTAAACTTTCAATTTGTAAATAAATCTTAAATTCAGAGGGTTAAGACCAAATTGAAAGCTTCTATACTTGTTGATCAGATTAAAATTCTCAATTGTTTTGAGACTTTTTAGTTTAGTCCCTGATCTAGTGAATAGGTTGATAGTAAGTTATACAAAATAAAGGAAGAAATCATAGCCTTAAAGTTTAAAAGTGAATTTAATGGCTAATTGCTTTTTCCCCTATATTCTATATAGCTTAAAACCTGGGCAAAATTAATTACTAGGTAGGTATTAATAAATATCAACCCAGCAAAGTTTTACAATAGTTTTCCATCAATGATCATCCTACTTTATATAACAAAAGCAGATATCTTATGGAATATACTTAATAATCAGGGATATAAGACATTTAAATAATGTGATTTAAAAATATTCCAATTTGTATTTTTATAATTATTTACCTCCTCAATTGAACCTCATTGTCTTAATTATATTGTGGTAAAATATTAGGAATATCTTTTTTTTATTCACAAAAACTGATCTAACACCTTATACCCCTGATAAGAATACCCTGCCAGTAAAATAAAGTATAACACAGCTAAATGGAAGAATAATGGGACAGGGTTTAACAAAATTCAAATTAAAGACTAGATTTTGATTTCTTTTCTGTTCAAATCACAAGCATAAAATCATGGCGATCAAAATGAAAGGTTTTCGTCTTTTACAATGGCATCATTAAAGTTTCTTGTCAAGTTTTCTTTCAATTATTCATTTTGCATATAGAATACATATTTTCTATAGAGATACAAATTAATTTTGGTGTATTGAACAATGTGTAATTTTAAACTCATCCTTTCCTGCAGAATTATCTTTTCAATATTTTTTTCCAAAAACTAAAATAAATCAATCTTTGAGAAAACTCATAAACAAGAAACTTTTTAAGTTACATTCGCATTCGCGTCGGCCGAGCCTTTCTCAGCACGAGCTACGCCATTCATGGCCACGGAGTTCCTATTCCTGTCAAACATAGCCGTTGTAACATTATTGTTATTGTTCTTCTCGCCATTAGAAGCTACGCTACTGTTAGCATGAGTATCATTGTTGCCGTTGTTACTTGGTTGAATAACTCCGTGCATCATTAATGAGGAAGCCTTTGGACTGCGCAGCTTTCGCAAGCCTTTCCCACCGCCATGATGTCTGGAAGACCCGCCTCCGCCGTTAGGGGTATTATTATTTGCGCTTCCGGCGGCCGCAGTTGCGGGATGAAGTGACGGCGGTGGGATAAGCCCGCGAACCCGATCTCTTGGACTGTAACGGGTCGTGCCGTTATTATTACTTTTTGATGGCGTCAAAGAATTTTTATTGTTGTTGTTGTTTGCACCAGCTTGATAATGGCGGGAAGCCGACGGGGAATACCGTTCACGCCCATGGCTGTGGCCGCTATGATGGTTGTAATAAGGCTTGTGTGAGTCGGAAACTTCTGGAGATCTTCGTACGTCATTCAAATTGGAAGACGTATAGCTTTTATCAGAAGACGCTGGGCTGCCGTGCTTGCGCGAACTGTCGGGCGAGCTCCGGCTTGAAAACCGGTTTGTTGAGCAATTGCTGGAACAGCTAGACTTACGGCTGTTCTTGGGAGATGGAGAAGATTCGTGTGGGGAGGGTGATGAGGCATGCATGGAGGGGGAATAGGTATTTACAGCACCTGAGCTAGAATTTCTAGTAATTGAAGAACACTTTTCACTGTCTTTTGATAAATCATTTACTTCAACACTTTCCTCACTTTTATCTTTAATGTTATCAACTTTGATATCATTCATATTAAGGTTATCTTCAGCAAGACTATTGTAATTGGCAGCTACAACAACCGACAAATCAGCTGTTTGATCAGCTGATGAAGTTCTTGCACTTAATTCTGACACATTATCACTGGTTTTTAGATCTTGCTTTACATCATCACCAACATCAGCTGTTGATGTGTTGAGATTATTGCCAATTATTCTTGACTTTTCAATGTCCTTAGGATCTACTCTCTCCAGAATGTTTGCCTGTGCCTGTAATAAAACATAGATATGTAAAAGGTAAAAGGATGAAAACTTGCATAAGTAGGGAAGCAAATAAAATAATCAATAGACAAAGTGAGTTATAAGGCATATGTTGATTGGTTATATTAAAGGATGAAGAAAAGAAGAAAAGTATTTGAACTTGAAGTATTCCTATACTTAATGTTCTTTGGTAAAGGTAATTTTGACAAAAAAAATCAGCTGTCTATCTTAAATAACAGTTGTGAAAATCAAATTCTCTCGTAGTATTATGGACAGACAGAGAGACAAAGTAAATTTTAGATTTGTTTCTCTAGTTTCACAATTTCTAACCTATTTGAAATTGTTGGGTAAAGAATGAATGGCCAATCTGCATTTTGAATTTAAATTGCCCTTAAAAAGCACTCATTGCACTATAAAATCATGGCTCCAAAAAATTACCAAAAAGCATATAGAAACATAATTCTACCAAAAATCATAAACCTAATTTTATTTCTTATTGTTTACCTGGTTACAATCCTCTAGAATCTCTATGCTTTGAGCCGCCTTGAACCTGGCCTCCGTGAGCTGGGCCTCCAGGAACAGGACGTGCTGGTCAAAGGCGGATAGATTACTCTCCTTCTCCTCCTCCTCACTCTGGTTCTTAGATTCCTACAACATTTATATTTGAGTTTCTATAAACTATAAAAAAATCTACTTTTCGCGAGTGAAAAGACAAAACTCTTAACAACCCGTAAGTTATTGTCACAAAGTCGTTTTACTTTAAATGTAAAATAATGAAAATGCCATTAAACGAATATAGCTATAATTTGATTTCATAAAATAAGGTATAAATATAAACAAAAACGACGAACATACCTTAATCATAGATAAGCTCTCAATTTTTAAACAGGTTATATTTTTTTCACGCAAACCTGTATTTACATTTTTAAAATTTAAAGCATAGGTAATATGCAATGAAAAGTACAATACACAAAATAAAAACGTTATTATCAAGATTACATTTCTCACCACAACCCACCACCACTACTACCCCCTTTCCCGCAATAATTTAGGAATGCAAAAACTTTTTTATGTGCATCTTCTTACCAAGGGTGGGACACTAAGTGTCACAAAATATTTTTAAATAACTAATAAAACAACGTCCAATGGTAGCAAAGTAAAGTATTGAAAAGGAAAAAGAAACACTATACCAAGTCACAAACAAAATGTGCAAAATATAAAATGACAATTTTGGTCTCATAAAAGATAATTAAAATGACATGTTAGTTTACAGTTCCTAGGGCGGTTTCCCTCACATTGCATTTGGACAACAAACGTACTTTAAAAAAAAACATATTTTTCGTGCTGTTGTAGGTTAGGTTTGGGTAAGTATTAGTTAGAAGAGTCCCGCAGGGATAGTACAAGGGTTTCATGGTGAAGAAATAGATTTGATGAAAGCAACAAACTTAAAGATTTAGATATATGATTTAACATAGAATGAATAATAAAGTTTATAAGAAATACACTGTGTTTCGTAAACACACTCTTCAGTTACAATAACATTTTAATACTGACAATAAATTCAAAAGTTTCAAAGATTATATATATACACTAGCGGATGTGCCTTACCATTTAGGCGTTAAGAATTCGAAGAAGTAGGAAATAATAGAAAAATAGCCTAAAACCATCCACGTACCAATATAAAAAATTACTGAAATCTTAAGCTACAGACAAAAAAAAACTTTCTATAATATGATGGTAAACGGTATCTGAAACATGTGCGTGTTCAAGTAATCATATATATGTACAATTCATATATCATGTGTATATCTTATAAATTCATTATTTATTGTGCCAACTTTTAATTGAAAAAATATGAAAGTTATTAAAGTAAAAAATCCTTATCAATCAACTCTTCAAATATGTATTTTTCTATGACCAGGGCTCCACAAAAGAGTTTTAGCAAATTAAAGTGAAAAATGCGCAAAATAAAGTAAGACGACAGGTGCTCCACCCTGGACTGGGTCCAGCTGATATCAAATAAAAACAAAACTGAGTCAATTTAACAGAATTTAACAACTAAAAGTTTTTAAAATGTGGTAACTCCGTCATATTGACAATTTTTCATTCTCCTCTGTCATCAGCATATCATACAGCTCAGTTGGGAGGTACAAATTTTTCCTCCTACTTAAAAAGGCATCTAATAAAATACATCCTGTCAAATGCTCTGGCACAGTCAGAGATCTAAAGGGATAAGACATTGGACGATTGATGATGACTCGATGAGTGAAAAAATTTCTCCATGTGTTGATTAAAATTATTGGTATAAAAATTTGGACAACACTAGTTTGAAACCTAAAGTTTAAGAGCCAACGAATAAGATAAAATACCAGCTTCTTATGATAGTTTGGCACGGCCTTATTTAATAACAACAAAAAAGATTGACAGGGGTTTGGTAGTCCTGAATATTCTTTTAAAGAGAAGATTAATATTGTCTAATACCCAACTGTCGTATGTAGTTGTAAATATGGTAAGACAAATACATTTTACAAGTTCACATATACAGTAAAAAAAAACACTGAAAAACACATTAGGGCTCTTACATCCATATATTTTGTTCACTTTTATTTGTTTTTTAAAGATATTCATCCATAAAACAAAATAACAGGATGCTTATCTGTATCTAAGTCGGCAATTTAAACATAAAAAAAATCATGTTAATTTTTTTTGATTGATGTTTTATGTATTGAAAAATATGTAAAATGACATACAAAAGCTTTAATGCATTTTTTTTTGATTGAAGGTCAAAATTTATAGACACGACATCTTTTTTTATGTATCGTCCTTCCTCAATAAAAAGTAAATAGCCTAAATCACAAAACAAGCTAGGTATAATCCTATCTTATTTTCCTACTTAAATGTAAACTTTGGGGTATTTTGAATTACCTACTGAGTCTGTTTTTTTTTAGTAGTGGCTACTCTATAATTAACTTTTTCTGACCGTCCGTTCGTTACGCAATTTGAAATATGTTATTTATTTGGTTGATATTTAAGATAGTCCAGTGATTTTTTTGGTTATTTGTTTGGTGTCCTTTAAATGGCAAAAAAAGTAGTAGGTAAGTCCTTACACAAAAAAACCTAAATCAATTTATTTAAGAATCTAACTTATTAGGTTTATGAAGTGCTTTTACTACCTATTTGTTTATATTACACTGTACTGTGTTGTATATAGCTTAGGTATCATAAAACAATAAAAATAATCCCATTTACAACAAAAACTACAAATGTCAAATTGTCAATATTCAGATTTTCCATCACGACTCCTAAACTGATTTATATCCACTGAATTAAAACGGTTCTTCGAAATTTATTTTTTGCGTCATATTAAGATAAAAAAAACTACCTCAATTTGTAACGCAACCGCGTCAGCCAGAGCCGCAGTGGCAAGCCGCACATACTTTTCAGACTCCTCAAGCTTTTTGTCGAACTCCTTGATCCGGTTGGCGAATGCGTTCACCTCGCCGTCCACACGTTTCAACTGCGACTTCATTATGTTGTGAAGTTCGTTCTTAATAATGTTAAACTTCATAGTAGCATCAGAGCTGAACATGGCAGAACCAAATGCAAAGCCTGGATAGTCTGGGCGTCCCGCCTTGCCGCCGCCTTCGCGTTTGCTCCGCCGCTCTTCCCGCTGTTTTTGCTTTTGCGCGAGCTCCTCGGTGCACTGGCTGCCGCAACGAAGTTGGCTCCACTCTGAGTCATCGATTTCTGCAGTGTTTTCGTCGACTGTGCCGCTGTTTTCTTTGTTTTCTGTGTCTTTTTCCTCTCCATTTTCTCTGTCATCACCTGCTTCTCTTTCCCTTGACTCTCTGTCAATATCGGGTGTGTTATTTGAGTTATCACTTTTTGACTTTGTTCCTGTCCCACTGTTTGTTCCTGTGACAATTTTTCCTTTGGTTTCCTTATCCTGCGGAGAGCCTGGCGGATCCTCCTTACCAGGTTTCTCCATCTGTCCATTGTCCTCTAGGTTCTGGTTGGTATCATCCTCATTATGGAGAGTGTCCTCTTCCTTGTGAAGAAATATGGTCTTGTCTTCCTCCTTGTGGAGGATGGTAGTGCCCTTCTCCTGGTCCCCGGTGTGTGTCATCCTGTCCCCCTTCTTCTCACCAGCATTGATCATGAGCTCCTAAAATAATACATCAAATAACATAGATTTTTTTCAACTTGTAAAAATATTTTTTTTTTTTTGAGTTTTATAATTCAAATTAGAATGTTTAAGTATATCATAAAGATATATGTTCATGTTAATTTTTTTTAGTAAATATCAACTAATCAGAGGTTGCAAAGCAAAATAAGGTTTTAGGAGAGGTGAACAGACTAGATAAATATTAACTACAAAAAATAAGATTATTATCACTTATCAATTTAATGAACATAACGTGTAATATAAAACGTTTTTTATATAACCTTAAAATCTGTAGGTAGTGAAATTATAATTTATCTTTAACTATCGCAATCATATGATTAAACTGCAATAAATAAACATTTATAAACTTTGCTTACTTAACAAAAAAATTATTTTGTTATCCTTAAGTAACTAATTTACTGTTGAAAATAAAACAAAGAAATGATCCAATCTTTCAATTAAACTTTTTTTCTTGTTTATAGAATTACGTAACGTTTAAATTAAAACTTGACAATGTATAGATTTACTTATTATTTATTTAAAGATAAATTCTAGATTACTTTCATCTTTCAATAATATATGCATGTAGTGGCAATAAAAATGACCTTGTACTTATTTGTATATTTGACCTATTTAGATATTTAAATAAATAGGTGTCTATCAACAAATACCTAATAATTAGAATATCTTATGTTTTTCCTAGATGGAAGGATTGTCCATTTGAATAAAAAAAATTTAATCTAGTAAAAAAAATTAAGTTTTAGTTTTCTTCTATAATGATTTCACTGACAATTTACAAATGTTATTTAATTTAAATACCTTATCCCTTTTAATTTTTATATTGAATATCTGTGTTTTCTTTGCTTTATGCATTAAATATGTTAATAAATATATACGTTAAGCATATCATTAGATTGGGGAATTATGAAATGACTTGCATTTCAATTAAATTATAAAATCACCAATATTGTTTATTGAATAAATTCACTATTAATGAAGTTGCACACAACTGTATATAATTTACTTTAATCACCTGTTTTCTAGCCCGATATAACCGTCAACACTGGGTTCCGGGGGAAGTTGATGGAGCAGTCAAGGACCGTTTACTTGTGTCCTATTACATAGACTCCATAACAGTCTACTGAGTAGTATTAGTATAATATTTAAATGTGTGTTTGTTCACATACAAGTTGTGAAAAATATTTGAAAACAGACACACACACATATTTATTATGCACATACATTATAGCACTCTCTACTCATGCTTAACACTTGAGTTGGAGTGTGTGTGTTTTTAAATTTTGTGTGTGTGAGTCGAGTGTAAATATAGGCCTGATTCAGGCAGTCTGCTGTCTTGTATTAATAATACTAAAACTTTGAAAATTTTAGAATCACAGCAAAATAATAGTGCACAAATTGACCATGTAAGTCATGTGATACACCTTAAATAAACTTTTTAGAAATCTCATTTTGCTGATGAGGGAACAAGTGGATTAGAATGAAGGAGGAAGGGAGAGGGGTGATAGAGCAGTGGGGATTATTTATGATGTAGGGAGGGAAGGGTGAGGTTTGTTACATTTAGTGTACACTTCGCCCATTTAATGTCGTCGTTATTTGAATTACATTTCATAATAGGTAAATATATTTTTCATTTCATTCATGGAGGTTTTTACAAAATAAGCTAAGCATAATTTAATTATATATTTACTTTCAGAGACATAAATAATTAGATTTCTCTGTATCTATAACATCTTGAAAAAATAGTTAAAATCATAATATTTGAAAATGCATCCTTTTCCAAAAATAAATATTTCTAAAAGCCTTTTTTGTTGAGCCATTAGATTTATCTGAAAAAATACATTTACGATGCACCAAATAAATCAAGAAGAGACAAAAGAACAAAGTGAGTTATGGATCGACAGATGTTCATTGACCAAATTAAACAAAATAAAATTGTTAGAAAGTCACGAAATCTTTCTGATGTATCATGTTAATATTTTCGCAGCATGACTAACTGATTAAATTTTATACTTGATTGTCATTGGTATAGGCCAATCTTCACACAAAAAGAAAGATTCGTCTTGTAAAGCAATTTCAAAATATCCTCTTTGAGTTCAGGACTGACTGACCTATGTATAGATGGACAGATAAAGATTCAATTAGAGTAGATTCACTACTAAAAAGCATAAATACATTTTACTATTTTTATTGATATTTAAACAGTTTTTTAGACATACAAGAGTAACCTACAATACACAATGCAGCATAAAAAAAAATATTCAACAAAATTATAATCATTTAACAATACATTAACATGATAGCAAGATAATAGAGGCAAGAAGGAAGCAAAAAATTATAAAATAATAACTGTTTTCAGGAATATAATGGATATAGGCATCAAGATTTTGTTCTTTTAATGTTATAGTCGCTTATTCGATGATCTTTTAAAAAATATTCATATATTACATATATGCTTTATAAAAAAATATTTAAAACAATTTTCAGTTTGCCTAATCCAGTTCACCCCTGATTTAAATCAAATCTCAAGTAATCTCCCACGTTTAACTTGTAGAAAAAAGGCAAACTGCATGAAACACATCTCTTAAATCTTGTACGAAACAAAATACATGCATTTTAAATACATTAAATGTAAGTAGCATTGATCTCTACAATTAGGTAAAACACAGGGCTTGAGTTGAAAAAAATGAGCCAAAATTTTGAAAACAAAAGGGGAAGGGAAATCAAGATTGCAGAATTCTTCGAAATCTGCATTTGTCATGAGAAAGATGAATGGTGTATGTATTAAATAAGATAATTGGTGTCACTAGATATTTGCTAACAAAATTTTTACAAAAAAATCCCAAAGTTTGTTAGCCAACATCCAGGTGTAGACCAAACCGCTGGTGCCGCCAGTTTTCCGTGCGGCCTGCGCGCTGGCACTTACGTATGGCTGGACACGGGAAAAAATACAGTTTCACATGACTAGAATCCAGCCAGTACGGTCCAGGGCGATATACTGCCACCAAGCAGACAACCAGACTTCTAATTATTCAATTTTAGGGCGCAATTGTGGCGGATTTCAAACACATATTGCCTTTAAAAACGTCCTATTTGTTTGAAACCCTGAAAGAAACCAAAATTGCTGGATAGAAAGAGAAAAATGCCAAAATTACACCATTCTCTCAGCTACTAAAATGGGGAACATTAACAAAATTTAGATTATAAACAACTTAATAACAACAATGAAATAACTGATTTTCATAATCATGACAAGACTAGTTTTCATACCATAATAAGAAATATATAATTCATTCAGATTGTTATTATTTCATCTTTATGACTTAATGAAATTAAAACTTTGATGGCATTTTCTGAATGAAATCTAGATAGGACAGTATAGCGTTGACTAGATAAGCTGTCTACAAACCATCCACTGTGAGCCCCCGACACACAAGCACGCAGTTTTCCATCAGTTTTTTCAGTGACATTGTGGCGCAGAGCTTAGGCGGTTTGCATGTGCTTTTGGGAAGAGAAAGAAGAGGGTATTTTTGGTTGTATAAAGTATCAGCTGACCGCCAGATGCCGCCAGCTGGCGAGAAGGTCATCTTATTAGTTGAACAGGTAGAACGTTGTTAATTGTTGTTTTCCATTATGTTCCTGGAAACAAGTACAAATTAGTTTATTACATTAAAAGACTCTTTTGTATTCACTTATTTTTTTATGCTATAAGAAAATACTTGAAATACCTAATAAATTTTTTTTTTATAAAAATCAAAATTGCAACTGCATAGAAATGCTTGTGTTAGATAACCAGTCTCTTGAACAGCTTTATTTTAAATTAATAATTAAAAAAATATAAAATAGTTACCTGTATCTTCGATGGTACTAAAATATTAATTTTCTTATGAAAGCCATTTCTCCTGTTCACCTGAAAGTATTATTTTTAAAAATCTTCTAACTGTTTTGTTTTAAATATTTAAAAAATCTGTCTTCAAGTGTTTTAACTATAGCAAGAACGTCTATATCTTTTATAGTAGGAGAACTGTTGATAAAGGATAAATGAGGGCACAATGCCATATAATAAAAAATGCTTTCTAAATACAGCTAGGCTAGGACACTATTCAAGCACTAGGGGATTGTAGAGTAGCTCCGCTACAAAAATGTGTTCCATAATTTGGGTTAAGAAAGACACGCCTAAGAAATCTCTAAATATAAAAACTAGATTCTAAAACAAACTTAGGCTATGATAATAAAGTACATTAAAATCCCATTTAACATTACAGCCTATCCTGACTGAAAATTGAGGTATTTAAGAGCATATTTTCAAGTTGTTTCCCTGACCACTCTCCCTAAAAACTCCCTGAGAGGAGAGGTGTTTTTCCCTATGCCCAACCACTGCAAAGCCTATACTCGCGGTGCCCTAACCCTGCAGCGCTACCAATTCTTAATATAACCTAACCAAAATATAAAGTAATGAAGAAACAAACAAAAAACACTAATCCAACTTTCTTATTATCAATATATTTTTTAAAAGAGGCGGGGAAGTTCTGTGCTACACTAGATGTTTTGAGGGAATATGCTGGTTTTGCTATTATAAAAAGTGACAAATTGGTCACAACAGTAAAATGTTGTGAAAGTAAAAATAATTTTAAACTTTTGTTCAAAATCAATTACTTAATCTTCCCAACAAAAATATCATTGACTACTATATTACACAAAGTTTTACTTAACACGACATAATAGCATGATAAAGCTTGTTTATGAAGGCTCTAACGGATGAACTAACTCAAGCAGAATAAATTCTCACAAGGTGTATTGCAAATATTTATTACCAAGGCTAAATAAAACCTCTTTAAAAACTGTTGTCCGAACCCAGTTAGTTTAAACTACATACAGATTACAAAAAGTAATTTTATTTTCAAAAGCATCTTTTAACTTGCTCTTAAAAACCTGTCAATGCTTTACTAGTTTCTAAATATTAAATTGCATATAAAATGGTACCTAATATTTTATGCTTATCATGATTATTTTAAGTTGCAAATATTGAAGCATTATTCAAAATATTAAATCTGCTAGAAATGAAAAAAGGGTTAAGGATGAGAATCAGTGGAGTGCACAGCGACTCGCAAGGGTGGTGTCAACACTTTTGGGTTTAAAAAGGGGGAAAGAAACCCTACCCAGTTTCTTATTTTATGGGAGTGTTGACAACCCCTATCCCTACACTTTTGGAATGACAATTAGTTTAAGAATAATTAAATATAATAAACAAGGCCGTTTAACAATAATACTAATAACGTAGGCAAAAAGGCAGACAGGCCAATATTTTTGTCTTGTACAATAGTTTCGCTTCTAATAAAGGATAGAAGATGTCTAGAAAGACCAGAAAATATTTTTTTTTAAAGCCATTGACATTCCTTCCGTGGCAATGAATTTTAATATTTGCAGTCAAAACCATAACAATCCTTTGTTGTTTACCCAGCCTGCCATAAAGTGTCATCAGGGAAAAAGTTTAAATAGTATAATCTTTCATTTGATGTTCTAAAGATATATTTTCTACCTAATGAGTTTAGAATTTAAATTTTAGAAAAATTTCATTTTAGAGGGGTAATTTAAAAGTTTAGTTTTATTTTAATGACATGAAAGAAAAACCAAAAGTTTATTTTTTTCTTCATTACTTATCCATTATCCAAAAAATACAGCAATTGAACCAAACCCATCGTTTTTATAATTAACCAAAGCAAATAATATTTTACAATATTAATTGCAAATAAAATTTTTTTTCTCAAAAATTAGTAAAAACTAAGATCAAGATTTTTATCCTACAGTAATAGGATGCCTATGTTTCTGTCTATTTGTCTAAAGACATCTTGCCGCTGAACCAATTGAGTGATCATTTTTGGTTAGAGTACGTAATGACTTTAAGCAGCGCAGGCAAATTAAATAATCATAATCCCCTACCAAAACTTATAGTCTTTGCCTTTATTTCTAAGTTCCTAACAGGGATAGGTGGGTTAGACCTCTCACCTAAGCTATCAATAAGGACTAGAAGCACAACCACTATTGAACAATTATGACAACATCCATAAAAGCGAAGCACTGAAACGGTAGGACAAACGGACATTAACACTTGTATAGTGTCG
>LS051213.1:9737-21318 GCA_900241095.1 Acartia tonsa | reverse complement strand
TATGGGAGAAAAAAAATCAAAACATAATTTTAACAAACGCCATTTATATATTGGGTAAAAAAGATATATTTTTACTTGAGGCTAGCTACCTGAATTTATTCTATTATCTTCTTTGAACTTATTTAGCTATTTCATTATTCTAGTTGATAGTTGTCAATACTAACTACTGCAGCATCCCGAAACTGGTTTTTTAGGCCTAGTTGGAAAATAGGCCTGGAATAATATTTTCTTACGTTTCCCATCCCTTATCCCTGCCCTAAACCTTCGAGTACAGAGCTCCTAGATGCTAGAGGGGAAGCCACTAGTAAAATATAAAGTAGAAGTCCGTCTGTTTCTTGTTTCATCAATCTTGCTACAATCTCCGCTGTACAAATTTGGTATGCTTTGCAGTGAGTATACCTAATAGTCCTGTGATAGTTTTTAGCTATATTACTTCAGTTTAAACAAACTACTTTCCAAAAATATAACCCCCTACTTCTATTTTATAAAATCTACTGTTAGTGTGTAATGCAATACCCTCTCAGAATCGAGGTTTTTAAATGCTAGGGGTGAAACCACTAATAAATATTTCAAAACATACACATAGAAAATTTTTCCATAAATACTTCGTATTTCAGTAGTTATTTGATAGGAATATATCATTATATAATGTCATTTATGGACAAATTGGTTATTAGACATTGTCAGAGCCGCTATTCTATAGATTTAACACTAATTTAAGTAATCCACAAAGCTTTTATGGATGTCCTTGTTCTTGGTTGGTTAGAATCAAAATAACTATACTAAATACACAAGTGAAGAAAATGTATTGTCTAACCTAGGGCTGCCCTTCAGGGATACAGGGGTAGATCAATGGAAAGTAAAATAATCTCCCCGAGAAAATATGCCTTTTTTAAAAAGAAAATATTTAGGGGTGGTGGGGGTGATGATATTCCCCTGCCTGAGATTGGGCAGATGTATTTTGTACAATTCATTTTTTTTATTATTTGCCCTAGAGGAAATTCTTGCCTTTTATTGAGTTAAAATGGGCAGATAACAAAAATGATTTTGTATGGTAGTAGCAAAGGTTTAAAATCGTTATTTATTGCATGGATTAAAGACAGTTTTCCGCGGATATTGAAAAGAAAAATTATAAGATTAAAACCATTTTTTTACCTCCGCTAACAAAACTGTTTTTTTTTGTGATTTTTATTTAAATATTCGTGTAAAATTGTTTGTAATATGATGATGCTATAAATAATTTTTCCGTTTGGAAAACCAATTTTAATCCAGTGGATATTAATTAGTTTAATCTTTTTGCAGGTTAAAATAAAACTCTTTTTGCTAAATAAAGAAAAACCCATGTCCATTTTAATAAGGTTTGTTTTTGGTTCCCCATTTTATATCTGATAGAATTATGGTCATATTGACCAATTGTATAGAGTAGCTACGATATCGAAATTTTGTAGAATGATTTATTTAAGGCATTTATTCGCAATAAACTTCGTTTTAAATAAAAAACCTCTTAATGATGACTGTAAAACAATTTCTTTCCTTTTTTAGATTTTAGTTTAATTATTCTTTATTAGTCCGAATAAAAATGCACTAATTATTCATTAGGAAAATACTCTAAATCAAGATTAGTTATTTCTCGCATCGTATTATAGACAAGCGGATATAAAATGTACAATTATTTGGCAAAGCACGGGCAAAAAAACTGGTTTTGATATTATGATTGGACATTTTTATATTCGTAGATATAATAGGATGCTAAACATAATTTTTCATTGTGGCTGAGAACCAGTCCTTATCCATTTTAGTGTTGTTCTCTTGTTGGATTGTCCCAATTCGTCTAAGGAATCTTAAAATCAACATACTTTGAAAAACTTAATTTTTTTGGGAGTTGTTTCGCAAAAATATTCAGGTAAGGTTAGATAAAAGATGAACAAAATTCTGCCTTCCAAAATTTATTTTCAAAACTACCAATTAAACCAATTAATTTGAAAATCTTTGATTTTAAGGAATTAATTAAGCCTGTCAAATTTTAAATTCTAACTATTTTAATACCAATTTAAAACAATGTATTGCACAATCAGATACAAACTAATGATTATTTCTCGCATCGTATTATAAACGGCTTTCCGCGGATATAGAATGTACAATTATAAGATTAAAACCATTTTTTTAGCCCCGAGGTGCCGAGTCACTCACTTAACGAAGCAACCAATCAAAATTGTTATTAAAATAGTATTATAAAACTTTGGGGACTAGTGTAATTCACAGCACAATGTCCCCTCCCTTCCTGTATTATTGTACAAGAATTATCTTCTTATTGCTGCTCTACTATTGTTTGTTGTTACGTGAAATAGATTTTTAACATTATTGACTGACGCGTAGTCTAGTAATTCTTTATTAAACATGATGAAGCTCCCAGCATGAGATGGACATTTAACATTGCAAATACATTTAACCCTAGTAAAGTCGGGGAGGGGTGCTTTTTTAGGCACCAAAGCTAAATTATTGGGGTTTTTTATGACTAAAGCTACGGATAATAGAAAAAATTGTGGATGATAGACTTTTTGACAGTTTTTAAGCAGCAATCGGAGGTTGGTAAATGGCGGCTGATCTTGTTAAATTTTGGGTTTCCCTTCAGCAAAGCTGCCAGAGCGGAGTTGTTGCTACATTGTTCATAAAAAAACACATCTGAATTCGACGATTGACTGCCAAAAGGATAAGTGATTTGTTTGTTGCTACTTTGTTTGAATGATAAAGGTTACATAATCTACAAAGGTAAAATACTTATTTTCAATCCCCCCCCCCACCCCCCGAATGAAAGAGTTAACCTTTACAAGATGGAACTAATTGTTTTTTGTTTCTGTGATGCACATTTAGGTAACTTTTATGCAAGTGATAAATCAACATAGTGAAGGAAAATGTTATATTTTAAATCACAAAGTAATCTCTTATTAAACAAAGAAAACTTTAAGTATTCTATTGAATAAATAAAGATTAGATTAGAACCGGTCCTCAGCCATACTGAAACATCACGCATATCATAATACTTCAGACAATTTTAAACTAATATTAAAACAAAAACCATTAAATTAATACCAGTTTTGTTAGACCTTTAACAAAACTGATATTAATCTTATAATTTTTCATTTTAATATGCGCGGAAACCTGTCTGTTACTAATTTTATTGGCATAAATTGGAAATTGGAGAGAGGGAGGCCAGTGCTAGATACATTTATCTTAACCTGTTTCTTCATATACATAATAGACCATTGATGACAGCAATGTCAGCCAAACGGCTAAAAACTAATTTTAATTATATGGATAAAGTAATTGATGAAATATATGTGAATTTATCAGGGGAATCATCACAGTTAATCACATTTTTCCTCTCAAATAGACAATAATAGTGAGTGCATTTTGAAATGTTTGTTTGAAACCAGATACATCAACGAAGATGGAGAATTTGATATACACAGCTTGGTAAGTATTATATACCTTAATTGTAGTAGCTCTGATATTTTTTGTTTTCCTCACTTACTGCTTCCGATAGAAAAATTGTATACAGCTACTATAGAATATGCAATTAGAGTGTTCTTACAGTATATGCTAATAGAGTATTTTAGTGAATTACTAGTAGAGTCGTCCCGTGGATTATAATGGCTTTGTCCTAGGATAAGAGGTTGTTTTAGGGAGGTAGTTAAGGGTTGTTGTTAGCCCCCCCCCCACACCACCCACAAAAATGAGATATTTACTGGAAGGGGAAAGTTTATTCAAAATTCAATGTCTCTTACAAAATTGTGACAAACATTCACATGTGGAACATTCAACCAATTGCTCATATAGCCTCTACTACACTCCAAGAAATCGAAATATATATCCACTGACATATTTTCTTTTGTTTAGGGATCAGTTATCTGGAATAAACTTGATGCCCCGTTTAAACTTCCAACAGATATTTACTGTTCTACACATATTCATTGTAAAATGATACTACAGGTATACTATTTAGTTTTAGAGTGATTTAATTGACTTCAATGAAAAAAGCTGCGATAATGACAAACAAAACTAACCCTTATTTATGGAGATTAAAATATTTGGTTTAAAACTATGTACATACATAGACAAATCAACCTTAACTCCCACAGTTTATTTGCAAACGAATGGACGTACGTGTTAATAAACTTTAAAGTCAGTATAATGTACAGTCCAATGCCTCCTTAGTCTTATAGAATTGACTGAAATTAAACTAAATGTCTGTACTTTATTGGATGTTATCATTCTTGTTTGTTTTAGGATAAGCGATTATACAAAGCCCTACAGGCCAGCAAGTTTGACTTGGCCATTGTAGATCTCATAGGTAAACCTTTTCAAACTTAATTCGTTAAGAATAAATAAATGGATTGACTGTATCTAATTGTTGGAGGTCTTGAAATTACAAATTGCTAGAAATTCAAACAAAACAGAATTACAGAATGGCATTTCTAATTTCAGGGCAACGAAACAGATTAATATCCGCTGGATTAAACCGGTTTTTAGCTATACTAATAAAGCATGCATAGGAAAAGCATTCCACGGAAAATAAAATATAATTAACAAAATTGGAATTATCCCTAGTGAAAGTTTCTGATAACGAGTTTCTAACATGCCTTAATTGACGAAAAGAGCTATCCGTTACGGACTAACCAATATTTTAGAAAAGTTTTGCTTTTAAAATTACAATAAAGTTCAGTAAAACCACAAATAAGAACTTGTTAAATTAAATAATTTTATAATTTCAGCGAACGAATGTGGTTTAGCCCTGGCACGTGCCCTTGGTCTGCCTGTTGTCAGCTTCTGGGGCTTCGGCTATCAGGGAGGAGAGGTAAACATCCTTAGTCTTAGTTAAAAACCTAGCCTATTAATAACATAATCAGCCAAGGGCCGTGTTAATAATTCTCAAACATTTGTGGATATTTTGGATAATAATTTTTAAGATTTCTAACACACATGTACCATCTTGATTACTGATAATCCCATCTTCTGTATTTTGAAGAAAAAAAAATTTAAAAGAAGGGGGGAGGGAGGAATTTTCTTTTTTTTTTTGTTTTTTACTTTAGGTCAGGTTAGGTTAGCTTATATTAGTTATTGGGTAGGGTTATGGGCCCTCAGGTAGAGGACTTACAGAGATAGGGTATAGGCAAAGGAAAAAAAGTGACCTCCCCTTATTTTCAATGTTTTCAAATTTAATTGTATGCTACTGATTTTTATGTAACGTCCATTTTTATAAGCAAGTTTTGAAAAATAATAAAAGAAATATTAGTAGGTTTTAGAGAAAATTATCATTAGTTAGATTCTGCCTTAGGTAGCTGGTAAATACTTTAGAAGAAGAGAAGTTTGGAGATTGATTCAGCTATATTATTGTTGTAGGTGATGTACACTAGTACCTGGAACCCTGCCTCCATAGTGCCAGCTTTCATGACAGGCATGGACAGAAATATGAACTTTCTCCAGAGAAGCGTGTAAGTACTGAGTGATAGATAGATTTGTAATCTATGATACAAAGTAGAATGATGTCTGTCCGTCTGTCCGTCCATTAAGATCTCGGTAACTACTGAACCGATTGAATTCTACTCTTCAGGGTATATACCTATTGGTCCTGTGGTGGTTTTAAGCTATTTTCTTGGGTGGTTGGACACCCCCAACCCCCCAAAAAATGAAAATTTCCCCCCTCCCAAAAAACAATTTTTAAAAAAAATTACCTCATAAGGGGCAAAGCCCCTAGAGGCTAGGGGCGAAGCCGCTAGTTTTTGAATAAACTAGTGGCTGCGCCCCTGGCATATATGGATACTGTCTGTAGGAAAATAGACTAAAACTATGCCGAGACCTTTGTGAAGCTTCCCCAAAAGAGGCGAAGCTCTTTATAGTGCATATAAAAAAGGGGATAAATTTTAAAACTGTCCTTAAAACGTAATTTGGGATTTTTTTAATCCATCCCCATTTTTACAGGCACTATAAAGAGCTTCAAAAGAGAAAACCCAATCAGTTCTATAACTATCGAAATCTTAAGATTTAGAAAAAAAACTTTATCACTTTAAACAATTAGAGAAAAATTCTGCCACTTTGAGAATTGTTTAAAATACAAATTTCTAGAAAAATAGTGAGATTGACAAACAGATTGACATACAGATAGAAAAAGTAGACAAAAATACAAACTTAGATAATCTTATGAAATTTCTAAGGCTTTTTTCATTTTTCTTTGTCCAATCTTCAACTGGGAGTGTTTTTCTTTATTAGTTTCATTTATACATTTTTATAACCAAAAAAGATACTCAAAAATACATATTTTCTTTTGTCTATAATTACGCATTTCGATGTTCTGATTTTTTGATCGATTTTTAATCATGAAATTCACCAAATTTAAAGCTTTCTAAATTATCAATAAATCCTATAACTTTTTATAATCAGCACGTTTACTCTACGTTTCTAATATATGTTTTTTTCCTGTTTATTTTTGGCTTGAATGGAAAAACTAATTTATAACATCGAATTACGAACAATTTTCCACGAACATTTAAATAAAAAAGTATGAATTAGTACCAGTTTTGTAAGTCAAGGTTCTACCTCTCAGCGCTAACAAAACTACTTTTAACCTTACAATTTTTTATTTTAATGTCCATTGAGAGCTGTCTATAATGGGATGGAATAAATAACTATTCTATTTAGTGAAGTTATAAAATTCACCTATGATATACAATATACATATATTTACTTAATTTACTCTTTCCTACGTTCAAACAGACTGAGAAATGGACAAAATTAAACTTTCGAAAGGAGAACTGATATACTAAATGTCTAGATTAGCTTGTCTTCGAATGATTTGAAAACTTCACCTCAACTAAGTTTTGTGATTTTTAGGAACTTGTTGTTTTATTTCACACATGCCGTCCTGGAATATTGGCAAGCTTCCATATCAGATATTTATATAAAGGTAAGTATTATTCTGTGTATCTATTTTTCTATGCTGCATATAACCCGTGACTGTGACTTGACACGTGATAGCACCGCGTCATAATTAAAGACGTTAAAAGTGGTTCCTGCTGCCGCTATGTCAGGTGCACGATATTAATAGTTATAGTAGGAGGTATGCCTTGGCCCAAAACAGTTCCATAAGCGGCACCTCGCCCCTGTGAGGTAATTGTAGATATTTCTTTATCTACCACTATTTACTTTAACTTGCTATAATTAGGTGTATTATTATATGGGAAACCTTGTGATTGCACAACCTTTGTCTTTCAAACCTTATTGTCAAATACCTTTCTGTTCCCCTAAATATATAGATTCTATTACATTTCAGACCTTTTCAATCTGCTTTTAGATATCTTTAAAGTAACAAAAATTTTATTTGAAATGATAATTTGAATTATTTAAATTTTTCTAATTTTACTTTTTTAATTTGAACACTTTGAAATGAAACATTGAAACCGTCAAAAGAATATACATATATGTATATGCTAAGTAATTATTCGTTAAGTGGCGTGTTTAAGTTTTGTGAAGGACTGGAAAAGGAGAATAGCAGGCCCTCCCACTTTTCAATTAAAAGGGGAGTATTGACACCCACCTACACCCCATTACGCACGCCAATGTTCTAATTATTGATGTGTTTTATATTTAGGAGAGCTATCCAGAGTTAGGAAGTTCCGCGCAGCTAATACATGGAATTGATCTGGCGCTAGGAAAATAATATGATCACATCAAAATCAGTTTTAGAATTACAATATTTTTATTGGAAAAGGATTTGTAGGGATATTAATAGAAAAGAATAAGGCAAAAACCCCAATTATGTTAAACAAAATTTTCCCTGATCTATATTAAAATCATTGGTTGAAAAGTTTGGACATTATTGACTTAGAACCACTGGATTAGAACCTGTTATGAGCCATAATAAAAAAAATCATGTATTACATCGTATCAAAGACAATTTTCCACGAATTGTAAGATAAAAATTATAAAATTGATAACAGTTTTGATAGCCAGAGACTACGGCCCCTAAGGGCTAACAATACTAGTTTTAATCTAACATTTTTTCAATTTAATATCCGCGGAAAGCTGTCTATAATACGATATATTGAATGGTAGATGTGAATACTATTTATTGTGCAGTGAATTTGAATTTTTTCGTTGATTATCCACGTTTGTCTGCCCCCAACACAAAATATGTTGGACCCATGCATCTCAAAGAGGCTCAACTTCTACCTCCTAAGTAAGTTGTTTTTAAATGTGAATATTTGGGAATAGTCCTTTTCGTGGCAACGCCCCTTAGGGCGATTCGTCGTATTTTTAAAATGGCTTCTTATAGGTTATTTAAGGTTAGGTTAGGTTATATTGGGTTAGGTGATTGCCCCACAGGGTTAGGCAATTGGCCCCGGAGGTTAGAGCTCCCCGCAGGGGCTAGAAATAGGAGAAAAGCTACTGTGAAAAATACAAAGAATCGCTTCTTAAGGCGCGTTGCCACGAAAGGGACTATACCCAAATATTTTTATAGTTATAGCCAGTCTGTCCGTTCTTCGGTAACATATAGACTAAAATATAGGGGACATGGGTTCAATAACTGTATATTCACGGAGTGGGGACCCTGTGCCGACTTTCTATTGGGTCTTTGAATATTTGCAAATATCATCGGAAGAATTAACACAACCAAGTCGCTACAAAAGATTCCTAGGATCAATAAGAAGCTCTTTAATCAAGTCTTAAAATAAGGACGTCAATACTAAGCATCCTGTTCTATTTTTTCTCAAAAACTTAGAATAATCCTTATAATAAAGTAACAGAATGTCTGTTTGTCTGTGTGTTTGTGCGTATGTTTGTACCAAAGGATCTCGCTAACCGCTGAACCGATCGGGTTCTTCTTTACAGGGTAGTTTCTCATAGGTCCTAAGAAGGTTTATAACTATATATTTTTTAACTTTTTCAAATTTTGGTTATTAAATTCAACTAACCCCTCCTCAAGTGCCCCTAGAGACCTCTAGGAGGCGTAGCCGCTGGTATTGAATAATATTACTCTATTATTGCTAATGCTTGTTTGTCTATATTCGACTGTTGTCATCCTTGTCATGTTGAAATTTGGGTAAGCTATGCGAAAGGTATATTTTTACAATTTAGTGCACCGTAAGAAATTTTTAAACCATCTTATGGTTGGAGGGTTGAAAGTATTTCATCCTCTTAAATGATATGCAAAGGTAGATTGCATGGGAAACATAGACGTCCTGGGTTGAGGGGAATCCCCAACAAACATTGAAATCACTCCCTTTAAATAAAAACCTTGGACGTCCCTGATGGGTTTTTCGCTTTCTTTCATTTTATAGTTTTTAAACCTTACTACTTGATACCCAATCATATTTAATAAATAAACCCAAGAATTTAGTTGTAGAATTTATCATTAGCCGTTTTGTTGCAAAGGTTCAGGCTAACAAAACTGGTATTGATACGATACTAAACGTGATTTTTCAGAGTGGCTTATAACCGGTTCTAATTCAGCAGATCTTAAGCGGTTGCCAAGCCATAGTGGAAACAATTTTATATACCTCGCAATTTATTGAAATCTGATTTGTGTTCTTGTTGTTTCTTCAGACAAAAGCATTCCTAAAATTATATTACACTAGTGGCTGCGCCCCTAGCACCTAGGGGCTCAATATTCGAAGATATGTGGAAAGGCAGCAAAATAGCCTAAAACCACCCTGAGACCTATAAGTAGCTTCACCTTAAAGGAGGACCATATCGGTTCATCAGTTAGCGAGATTCTTCGCTACAGACAAAAAAAGCTTACTACTTTATATATTAGGATTGTATACAAATATTTAAACCAAGTGCACATTTCTTTCGGCTATTTTTAGCATTGCCAAGACATGTCTTTATTATTTTTATTTTACATGAACAAATTAAACACTATCAACAAGATATCAAAATAATAATGGATAACAAACATAAGCAACTAAAAATATTCTAAAGATTAGAATAATTTTTTACCCAAAAATATGCCAGCCTTAATGAATTAACAAAAAAAAAATATTTTAATATTCAAGTTTTCCAACATGGCTTCTAAACCAGGAATAGAACTGATTTGAGCTATGCTAAAAGTCATATACCAAGGCCAATTTTTCGCAAATATTTTTTTATTTTACTATCTACAGAAAGCAGACTTTAATAATTCGCGATAAATAACTATTATTAATTTTTTTTAGATTCCAGAACTTTGTTGATGGAGCAGAACATGGGGTTATTCTTTTCAGTCTTGGTTTCACAGGTAGATGGATAGATTGATAGATTGATGGATAGATGGATATATAGATGGATAGATAGATTGATTGATGGATGGGCAGATAGATTGATTGATAACTGATGGATGGATAGTTGGTTTTAAAAAAACGAAGCTCTTGAATAAGAAGCAAGGACAAATGAACAATAACCTTGTGTTGGAACTAAAAAAGTAGAAGATTAATTTGTAAGTCTAAAGAATTGTTGAATAATTGCATAAATACAGGATACTCTAATTGGACAATCGTACCTAACTGTTATAGAAATTATCATGCAAAGTTTAGAATCTATAGGGAATTTCTAATAGGTTCTAATTAATGGAAAGATCTATCCGTTACGGACGGTCCGACACTAATTATGTAAAAGCTACGCTTTTAATTATTCATGCTCTGCTTATTTTAATAAAGTATACTGTTTCGCAATGAAATTAATAGATATTAGATATCTGGCTAAATTAAACTTGCTAGACTACGTACTATTTAACCTAAGCAGTGAAATTTAAAAAAAATATGCTTTTGTAAATTACATTCACAAAGAGCTAGAAATTTACAAAAATCTATTTACATGTCTAATCTAAAGTATTTTCAGTTAGTTTTAGGGAAATCACAAACAAAATAAATATACTTTTTTAAAATAAAATATAAAGGATGATTAAAACTATAAAATATAAAAAATTTAATGATAATTCTAGTTATTTCTTGTTTACTTGAGTATCTAAAACCTACACAAAATTTATCAACTTTTGCAATCACAAATATTAGCTAATTGTCATTTTTGTCCGGTTCTAATATAAATAAGGACATTAAATTTAAAATTATTAAATAAAGAGAATCTTTTAATGTGCAATCAGAATCAGCTTTACAAACACCCAATCCACATAAGCAGCTTATGAACTCAATAATGATATTCTCTACACCATAAGGAAAAAAAGGCTGACAACTCAAGCATAATATATAATAGTTGTTTATCGCATCGTATTATAGACTGTTTTCCTAAAGAAATTAAAGTTAAAAATTATATATTTAGAACAAATTTTGCTAGCCCGAGGGACCTAAGGCATGGGCTAACAAAATTATTATTAAATTTATGATTTTTTTTATTCTACGTTGAAAATTGCTGTAATTTTAGAATTGCTGAAGTCCGATACTGATTCAGCGGACATTAATCTGTTTCAAAGCCATACTGGAAAATAATTTTTTGCCAGCAAGATTTTTTATTTAAATATTTATTTTGTGAAAATTTGTCCATTTTTTATTGTTTGTTTCCTGATAAAACAAACAACTTTTGGCAACATACA
>LS051211.1:0-14912 GCA_900241095.1 Acartia tonsa | reverse complement strand
GGGTACCACAACTCTACCAATAGAAATCGTCCTAAAAAAACCCAAAAATATTTGTTTTTAATTAAAATTTAAAATGGGTGGAAGGGCACCCCCCCCCCCCCACACTCATGTGCCCCTAGAGGCCTCTAGCTGCGTAGCCACTAGTATTATATAATTTGATTCAACCTGACTACTTTATCAAATAAACTAGCTACTGCCCCCTTGAGGCTTTTACTTAAAGGAGTAGGGAAAGGTGAAAATAGCCTAAAACCTTCCTAGGACCTATATAAAGTTTTCCTAAAATTGAGAAATTAATCGGTTCATTAGTTAATGAAATCTTAAGCTACGGACAAAAAACTTTATTTTTTATATTATAGGATTAAACACAATCTTTTATTATCAAATACAAAATACCGAAATTTGTATTATATGTAGTTAAATAATTTGCCGCTAGGAGTCTCATATTATAATCACAAAACCTGTAAAAAATATTTAATTGCTATAATTAGGCCATTTGAGGTTAATAGTTACAAAATATACAGTTACAATGTCTGTTTTGGTATAAATTGTCTTTTTAAATATTTTTTTTTATAGGGGCACTTAAACTAGTAATTAACTTTCTTATTGTATGTAAAACATGCCATATTTCAGTACAATACATCAATTTATCGGTCATTGTCGCCTGTTGGGACTACAGAACCCAACAGGCCTAACTATAATGAGTTTGTCCAGGGACACACTTGTGTGTCCGTTAATCCATACTAAATAACTAGCGATTGCGTTCCTAGCATTCAGGTGCTTTATAAACGAATGCGAAAGCCTAAAAGCATATCCAGTCATGTTTGTAAAAAAAATAGCTTAAAAACATCTCAGGACCTATGTGAAGACTCACTGTAAAGGCGAACCATATCGGTTAAGCTGTTAGCGAAATATTTTGTTACAGACAAAAAAAACTTACTAATTTATATAAAAGGATAGTATGAGGTCTAGTTAATCGCAGTGTAGCCAGGGACAAGTGTAGCTTCTCTGTCGAGCCAGGAGAGATAGTAACTATTTTGGGAAAGGGTACCACCAACCTCCTGAAGGAAATCACCACTAAAATTCTCAATCAATCATCACAATTTCTTGCGATACAAGTCTATTTCGCTGAGTTTGATTATAATAGCTCTGAGGTGGATTCTTTAAAAAATTTTGCCCCACTAAGCGATTAGTGGGGCAATTTTTTTTTTAGAATCCACCTCTGAAATATAAAATTACATAACTAGCAGGGAATAAGATATAGGACTGCGAAGAATAAAATAATCTTCATTTCAATTGTTTCAAATTATTGTGGTGTGGGGTGGGGGAGAAAGATTGATTTAGTGGTCACCCCTTTCCTGTTGATCAACCTATATAAACGGCAAAATTAAAGAAATTGGGCAGATGAATAAATCATTCGGATCGTGGACAAAATAGCCTCGGACATAATAGCCTCGGACAAAATAGCCTCGGACATAATAGCCTCACAACAAAATTGAATAAGTACCAAATAGCCATAACTGTTAATAATGAGCATGGCCGCAGCGCTCGGCACCTTAGCAATATAACCTAAAAATTAAAAAGAAATTAAAAATTGTAAAAAATCTCCCAACAACTTTTAGTAAAATCCACGAAATTAGAAATTGTTTAGAATTATGGCGGCAATGATCATTATTATGAGTTGAGGCTAGTTTCCTAAAGTAAATGTCCCGAGGCTATTTTGTCCTAGATGCTATTTTGTCTAATGTCCAATTATTGTCAAGTAAACTATCCTTGTATCCCTGTGCATAAATAGATATTGAACAGTTAAATCAAAACCTAAATAGGAATAAAGTGTTTTCAGAATCTCAACAAAAAATTTAAATAGCTAAATTTTAAATTTAGGAATTGAAGTCTTACAAAGTGTCTGAAAAAAATGGGCCTATTGACGTTACACGGCTCATTCTTTCGGACACTTTGAAGAGCTTTAATGTAGAATTTAATGAAATTGCAGATAACTATAGACTATGTAGATATTGCATTTCTAATGATGATTGCGTAATAGATAGACGAATCGACAGCGTTAGTATACATATGTAGAGTAGTTTCGTTTGGAACAAATATATTTTTTGGGGGGTAGGTGGGAGTATTTTTTTCTAGGGGCCATTTCTCTTGGAAGGGTTAAGGTACCACCCTCCAAAATAGTCATAAATCTTCCTAGGACCTATGAGAAGCTACATTCTAACGGAGAACCATACCTGTTTAGCTGTTAGCGAGATCCTTAGGTTCACATAGACAGGGGGACATAATGTTACTTTTATATAAAGATAAAATTGGCCTAAAACTTACACTTGACAAATAAAACATAAATATACCTACTGCTTTAAACACGAAAACCCAAGAACTTTATTTTGCTGGCTGTTTTATTATTTTGGATGTTTTGAAATAACATAAAATCAAAAAAAACACAGTAGATAAATTTAAGGCATGAAAATATTGAATGGGGTTGGGTTTCTGAAGTCTTTATGTTACAGTAGAAAAAATAGACTGGCTCAGGTTTAATCCTTCTGCAATACTTAGGTAATGGATGATTTAGAATACTCGTATTGAGCTTGCAATATTAAGCTAATGTATGTAAAATGTACTTTGAAATAACGCCTTGTTTTGTTTATACCTCTAGCTAGCATAGCTAAAGCACCGCAGCCATATTAATTTTAGCAAGCCGAGTCCGCAGATTTAAAAAATGACGACTTAAATGCATTTGAAGGCCAAAATTTCAACAGTATTAACCTATTTTTTACCATTTAAAGGAAAAACAGCAACATCTGCGAATCTTGAAAAAAATTATTTTGAAAGCGAATGTTTTCAAATTTAACGTACCTGATGCTTTTTGCCAGTTATGGAGTAGATTTGCTTCTCTAAAAGTTTAGAAGTTATGCCCAATGATGTTATTGTGACAAGTCTTGATAAAGACTGTGTAGATTGGCCTGATTAAAATATCTGAATAGCTTCATACCGTTTTTATTCTCAGCTTCTCGGAAACTTTTACTCTGTCAAATTTACTTAAGATGTTATATCAACATAAGGTATAATTTGATAAGAATATCGTTAAATCAATAATATGTCAGCCCTTACTGCTTTTATTACATACTTTTCGATATTTCAAAGTTTGCCTTATTGGGCGTTTATTCTTGTTTATCAGAGCAACAATTCTTAAATCGACCTATTTGAATATTCTGGATAATATCCTTCGTATTACTATTGATTAACATTTATTTTAATCATAGATATGCTGAATAGGGATGTATTTAACCCCTGATTATGGTAATTTTCTAG
The DNA here is from genome assembly GCA_900241095.1 of Acartia tonsa. Lineage (NCBI taxonomy): Eukaryota > Metazoa > Arthropoda > Copepoda > Calanoida > Acartiidae > Acartia > Acartia tonsa. Next base: position 11,600 of record LS051211.1, on the reverse strand, counting down.
GGGGATGGACATCTATATGGTTGTTTATCCACTCCTCCGATCATATAATAATACCCATTGATTTTGGTTTAATTGGATGTCAAAATATTTAGGTGCACCCCCTAGCCAAACCCTATACACGCCACTAGATGGGAGAATTGCTTTACTCAAAAAAGAAAAAGCTCTCTGCATTATCTGTAGGGTTGATTAATTTAAAATATCCATAATATTTTCACCATAAACAGAACAACAATAAAAACAAAGAAATCTAAAATTTTGGATATACATTCATATTAATAAAAAAAATTCAAAAAAATTAGTGTAAATGAGGTAAGAAATAGTAGGTATATATTTGACAATTTTATTAGATGTATATATGTCAGCATACCTAAAAAATTACTGTATAATTTACGTATATACAAACAATTTTGACAAAAAAAAATATCCACCAAATTTTTGCCAGTTGTAGAATTGACAACAAGATAGCAATAATCAGCGCCTGTTTTTTTCCACATGGCATTGTCTCTGTTTATAACATAAAAGTACTATTTAACGTCTTTGTTATGACATGTTTTCAGACTAAATTTAAATCCTTCACTTAGCTGACAGCTAGCGGACGTTATCGTCTTTGCTTTCTAGAATCAAGATCCATTTTGCTGAAAATTGGTGGTTATTTTTGCTAACATTTTTAAAATGCAAAAAAGAGAAAAATCTTCACAATGTGCAATTTAGGCAAATTTTTTTGTTTGCAAATTTAAAACAATTTTTTTACAGCAAAGCTACCTTACATGTCGTTGTCTTTGTTAGTCGCCCCTAATGTCATTAAACCTTAAGGCATTTTAAAAGACTTTTATAGTTTATTCATTATTATTTATAATGCTTATCTGAAAAGTACAGCACCTTCAGACCAGCAATTTCCGAGATTTTGAGCTTTATGAGAATTATATTAATGGATTAATCTTTACTAATATCCATAAAAAGATGCCATAAAAATAGTCTTAAACTTCATTTTTTCTCTTATTCCCTATCATCTTCAAAAGTTATGTTCTATGGAACACAATAATTCTTGTTTTTTTTTGGCGGATAATAGAAAAAGTATACTACTAATTTAGGATAAATGAATATAGGTAAAGGATAGATTAATGGAAGATAGAATAATCTTAACGCCACTTATTTGCAGAAGATACAATATATAAGGGGAAGGTTATTAATTTGTCCTTTATTGTCTTACAATTGTTAAAGTTGTTTACATGTTAACTAAAATGTAGGATTCTTTTTATGGACAAACTAACCTTTTAATACGTAATTATAGAAATGGTACGCTTATAACATCTTAAAACATGAAAAATTAGTATGTTTCAAAAAATAAACGAGAGTATGATTCTTACCTTTCAGGGCTAGCCGTTACAAACGGATACACCCAAAATGTAGAAAAGTTCCGCTTTCAAAAAATATCTTTATTAATTTGTTAAAATTTGTAATTGAAGAAATAAGCTTTGGTTATATTGTCAATTTTTAATAGCGAAGATTCTCCATAACTAGGGCCTTCTTTGCGTCCACCAGACTACAAAGCCAAAGGAATTTTAAGGGATAAGACAATGGCCTATATATTGATGTACAGCCCCAATTATAATACAAAAAATTATCCTTTCTTTAGATTAAAATTAGTTGTTGAACGTTTGAACACTCAACAAAATGAGTCAACCAATCAAAATTCACTGAAATCCTCAAAGTTGTCAAGCCAACTAATAATAAAACGCTATTATAAGTCTAATATAGTGTAATAACCAGACCATTGTCCACTTTCATTCTGACAAAGCTCTTAATATTACTATAACTTTTATTATTCTAAATAATATTCTAAACCATTATTGGACTATATTGACCTTACATCCATCTTTATATCTAAAATGTGAATCTTTCTATCTATTTATCTATATATCTATCTATCCATACAATTGCTATTGTTTCTGTATTCAAATAGAAGCGATGCAATTCTGTGTAATACATGGTACATGTCATTTAAACTACAAGTATTTACATCTATATAATTTGTAGCGGTTTCGCCCCTAGGGGAGTATTTAAGGTACTACTTAAATTTTAGAGATGATATTTCTAGGTTTTAAAAAAAAAAACCTATTGCCTACGAAAATATTCGTTGTCAAAATTAGAACTAAATCGGTACAACAGTTAGCAAGATCTTTAAATACAGATATCCTACACTCCAAATCTTCTTGGTAGGGGGAAAGGGGGGGGGGATTTCTATATTCTAAGGCTAGTATTACCCCTCCCCAAAACTTATGTGCCCGCCCTATATATTGTAATATTATGAAGTTAATTAATTCCAGCTAAACAGTTTTTGGCTTCAAAATATAGAAATCTTGATTCTTTATTCAATTATTCTAAGTTTTTAGATTATCATCTCATTAGGACGTCAAAGCTTTTCTATAAATATTTAGTATGTTCGCCTGTCTGACTAGAATTAATAGCTCTGATCATCTACTTTGGCATGTTAGAAACTTATACTACCGATTTAAAACTTACTGAAAAGTTCTTTTAAAATGGGGAAATTTGATTTTTTTGCTATTATTATCCTATGAATTTGATTTTTGTATAACGAATCCTAAAAGAATTTGGCAAAATCTATATTAGTGTAAGTGCTGAACCACTGAACCGATATGGTGCTCCTTTACAATGTAGCTTATCACAGGTCCAAGGAAGGTTTAAAACTATTTTGTGGGTGGGTTCCACCAAACTCAAAAGAGAAATTACACTTTTTTTTTGAAAACTAAAATTGAAAATGTGCACCTAGAGGTCTCTAGGGGCGTATCCGCAAGTAAATAATCAAGCAGGTCCACTTTTCAAATATTTTTCTAGAACAAAAGAAATGAAAAGCTAAATAACTCAAATAATTTTCAAAGTAACATTAGAATAATAAAGTATATTACCCTTCTATAGTGCTGTCAATTACTGTCCAAACATGTCTTTAAAACCCACATTTGATAGTGATTTTTATCTTTTTATTGAGTACTTTAGTCATTTGATTTAATTAATTTAAATAAAAGTATTCTAAATTATTACCATACTATATTAAATGATTTAAGTAGCGCAACTTTATTGTAATTACAGTTTGTCCTTTTGTATAACGGTTTGCCAAAAGAAGAATTATGGCGCGTTTTAACTCAAAGTAAAAGGTAGAGAGGGGACATTAGGCTGTTTATCAAACTAGTCCCCAAAGTTTTATACTAACGTTTTCTTACTTGTTTGCGTAACAACTTTGGGGACTTTTGACGAATTTTGTTTGGTTGGTTCATTATATTTACAGTGTACATAAATTTCAGCCACTAATCATAATCTACAGAAGTGGTAATATTATGAATCATCATAGGGGATGTACATCAATTTATCAGCCATTGTCTTATACCTTTAGATCCCTGTAAAGTAACCGATTATTCCTCCCCTTCCCCTTTAAAAAAAAATTAAAAATAAGGGAGGGAATAGTTTTTCGTTTTTTTTTATTACTTTAGGGAATTTTTTTTAGAGTGGGTTAGTCGACCCCACTATTTTAATTTTATTTTTAAAAAAATAGGGGGGGGTATTTTTTTGGGGTGGAGGGGGGTTGAGGGTTTTCCACCCCGCCAAGAAGATAGTGTTAAACATTCCCGGGACCTATGAGAAGCTACCCTGTAAAGGAGAACCGGTCCAGCGGTTAGCGAGATCCTTCAGTACAAAGAGACAGACAGACAGACACACATCTTTGTATTATAGATAAAGACGGAGGGAAGGGTGAATCAGTTTTAAAAAGCTGTATTACAGTTTACTATATATGTTTTAAAATAAAATATTACTAAATAACTTAATCATCCCTGTATACTTAAAAACTGATGTTAAAAAAACAGGATCAACTGTTCCCCAAGTTCGACCAAGCACACATAATCGTCCTACAGGTATACACATATTTAGATTTACACACAGACAGATATCCTGTTACTCTCGTATAAAAATAAATTTAGTCTTTAGTCTTGCTGTTTTTTTTTTACTTCAATCTATCTATTAATTTATCTATCTCTTTTTCTATTTATCTATCTCTCTTTCTATTTATGTATCTATCCCCCTTCTGCCCATCTTTCCAATTGTCTATTTTTTTTATCTATCCATGTTTCTATCCATTTTTCCATCTATCTAACTATCTATTATAAAAATGAATAAATAATCAATCAATCAATCTACTTACATATATTGTATCTACATATTAATGTATCTATTTTCATTTAACATTATATCTATTTAGCTATCTGTCTATCTATCTAACCATATATCTACCTATCTAGGACGGCCAGGTCTCAATGAAGCAACTATAGACAAAGAGTCAAATTTCCAGATCCTAGCCCAGCATGAAGACCCAGATACTTTTGAGGCAAATATTCAAATGCACAATATCATTTATTACAGAAGCTGTCTTTAGTGCTCTAGCAAAATGGGGATATATGTCACCGCGTTTGGCTTACTTGTTCTATTGGAGAAAGAGAAAGGGAGGGGGGAAAGAAACCCCCTGTAATAGAGATGGGGTATAGGGTATTTTATGACGTCTATAGAATAGGCACGTCAAAAGTGGTGACATCTATCCCTAGTTTGCTAGGGCTCTATTTAAAGCTTTCAGATATGGCATTACACTGAGATAATATTACATAAGAAAATGGTTTAAGTATAAGGATAACCTATGTTAAGTAGATTTATGCCTGTCCTTCTGTCTATCCGAAGCAAAACATGTCACTGCTGATTTTATTAACTTTACTAGCGGCTTCTCCGCTTCAGGTCTCCAGAGGGGGGATTACAGTTTCTCTTTGGGCGATTCCTCTTGCAATTGTGAATGTTTCCTTTCTCAAAATAGTTAAAAACCTTCTTTTGACTTAAAAGAATCTTTAAGGTGAAGGAAAACAATACCAGTTAGAAGTTAGCGAGATCCTTTGCTACAAACTAAAACATTACAACTTTACATAATAGAACATATATTTTTCTTTAATTAATAAAAAGTAACCATCTAAAAAATGAATATGAAAGGGTGTTAAGACTGCGACTAGAAGAAATGTTGAAGCTAGAGGACAAAGTAGACATCAAGGTATACAATTTTATATCTATCTATCTATCCATATATCTATCTAATTAGATATATAACTATCTATCTATCAGTCTACAACTAGAAGAAATGTTGAGGCTAGAGGACAAAGTAGACATCAAGGTATACAATTTTATATCCATCTATCTATTTAATCAATTATTAGACTCTCTATCCATCAGTCTACAACTAGAAGAAATGTTGAAGCTAGAGGACAAAGTAGACATCAATGTATACAATTTTATATCCATCTATCTAACCAATTATTCGACTATCTATCAGTCTCCATCAATGCAATGTATACATGCAATTTTCTATCCATCTGTCCGTATGTGTACCTATCTATCTATAACTATAAGAAATGTTAAGACTGGAGAACAAAGAAGACACTAATTTATCAAAATATAATTAGATTTTTATTAATTTATGGATTATAAGATTTACAAGCTGTCTAATGCTGTCTATGTATCTGAAGGCCCTCATAGAATCTAAAAAATATTATTTTGTAATTTTTTCTGACAACTATCTTCTTTTATACAATTTTCTTTCTTTTGTGACAATTTTACTATTAATATTTTCATATTCTTTTGTCTATAAAATTACGAACTTTTATTCAATTTTATCTATTTGATTTTGAATATAGCTGATTAAATGAAGAAAAAGTTAGAATTATAAATTTTAATTTTTTAAAAGTTAAAGAAAAACAAGGACGATTACTCCTAATAGTAGCAAACCAAGAGAAAGGGATAAATATGACAAATATCGCGCCGTAATTTAACGGTATTTGGCTCGTCTAATCCCGCTTAATAAACATTAAGGGTACTTATATCAGCATGACAAAAAATTAGACAGATTAAAAGAAAGTGATTTTAGACGTTACGCCGATTAAAATTAAAATTTGAAAGACAAGAATGAAAGGCATAGGACAGACTGACAGCAACGCTTATAGAGGATCTACGCTACTAAAACAGCATGACAAAAAAATTAGACAGATTAAAAGAAAGTAATTTTGGACGTGACGCCGATTAAAATGAAAAAGTATTTCAAAGCTTAATAGACAAGAATGAAAATATCTTAAGTAAACAAAGTTGTTTTCATAGCAATTATTTTCTACATTTAGTGTAGGTTAGCACTTGGGACGTTGCCGTTCCTGCAACTGGCAGAAATACATTTTGACAAAAAAACATCCAGATGTATTTCTGCCAGTTGCAGGAACGCAATGAACCCTAGCACTTATCGTTAATTTGGCCTTAGTAGAATTGTCCTATTGATTTTCTTATTTGGCTAAATGTGATTTCTGTAACAGTTATTGCATTTTTATTAAAGTTGTCATTAAATGACATATCATTGACATAATGAAATGATTATTTCATAATGACTATAAAGTTGAGTTTAAATACAGGGATCTAAAGGGATAAGACAATGGCCGATAAATTGATGTACAATTACATTTCTGTAGATTACAATTGTTGGTTGAAACGTTTAGACACTCAATTTAATGAACTAACCAATAATAATTAAATAAAAGTAAAAGTTGTTGACCCAACGGCCAAGAAAACGGTATTATAAAACTTTCGGGACTAGTGCAATAAACAGACCAAAGTCCCCTCCCTCCCCAGATAAAATAACTACCTATTGTAGAATGTTTATTCCTTTCAATGTAAAATCTACTTTCAACTATTTAACTATATCTCATTAAGAAAGTGCAATACCTAATTAACAAAAACTAAAAACCAGTACTTAACAATTTATAAATATTCTTTCTTTAAAATTTTGAACTAGTTAAAAAGACAATTCAAATAAGGGGATTGCACAAAAAAAACATAAACATTTTCTCCCTCTTTCAAAAGTAAAAATATTCTAGTTTTATATTCAAAAACTACTGCAATGATTGAGTCTTCCACTTTAAGGAAAGCTCTACATAGGTCTCATGATGGATTATGCTATTTTTTTAGTATTATGTTTTTTCTATTTTACCGCCCTCCCCGCAGTACAAGAAGGTACAACCGCTTGTATAACGATGTATATCCAATCCATTAGGATGAAGCAAAAGATCTCGCTAATAGCTGAATCGATTGGGCTCTGCTTTTTAAGGAATATCACTGTTGTGATCTTTAGTTTAGGAATGTTAGAATCGTCCCGTCACTCCACAAACAATTGGTATTAAATTTTTGTCAAACTTCGAAATTATAATAATCTGTTTCTTTAAGCATGCTGTAATTCTATAATTTATAACGTTTTGTTTTTCCTACTGTTTGATTTGTTCTTATGGATGTTGTCATCCTTGTTTAGATAGATTATTTAGAAAGTGCAATAGCTAATTAGTAACAATGAAACCAGTATTTAAAATAACTGATTGCTATACTTTCTTAATGTCAAAAACTAAAAAGGATGACCATAAGATAGACATCTGAAATTTTTGGTGAAGATTCCCCGAACAAATAAGTATTTAGTATCTCGCTTTGTCAATTTCAACGTGAATATTTATTTTTATAAAGGTTTCGTGATTTTATTCTATGTTTTATGGCATATTATCTCTCTTTGTTTTTCTTTTTTAGGGCAACTAAACATTAGAGGTGGATTCTTAATAAAAAAAAATTGGGTCTCTACTCGCTGGTAAGGCAAACTTGTTTTTGTGAAAAATCCTCCAAAATCACATAAAAATCTACAAAAATGAAATAAAATCTTATGTTTTTATGTTAGTAACCCTTCTATGATTCTATTTAATTTTTGTAGATTTTATATGTGATTTTGGAGGATTTTTCACAATTTGCCTCACCAGCGGGTAGCGATCCAATTTTTTTAAAGAATCCACCTTTGATCTTTACCTCACTTTGTCTGTTTGTCCAACCATGATTATTTTATGCTTCGATACTTATGATGTCATCATCCTTGTTATTTTTATATGTCATGAAAGTTGTCAATTTAGAAATCTAATTTTCCGCTGTTTAAGCTTTATATATATTGTTTGTAAAATTGGTCAAGAATAATATTGCCTTGAAAAAAATAAATATTATTTTTTTTACAACAAAAAGTTTGCTTTTGATATTTTTCCTTTAGTAGCTAAGATTTTTTGTTGATAACTTAAGGTTTCATTACCTACTGAACTAATTGAGTTGGCAATTTTTGGGAAGCTTTATTTAGGTTCAGGTATGGTTTTTAGCTCTTTTATTTTTAGATTAAAGCCTTTGAATAGTTTTAAACTACTTTTATGCCCATTCTATACCCCTGAATATTCACTAGTCCTAAAATATAAAGTAGTAAGGTTATATTCTGAAGCAAAGATCTCAGAAACTGCTAGTCTGAATTGATTGTACTTTTCAAAGAAGCTTTACATGTTTCCTTGGGTTGTTTTATGTTATTTTTCTGACTTCCTTCGCCCTTCCTTAAATAAGCAACTTGTATAATATAAATAGTAAGATTTTTTGTCTGAAGCTAAAGCAGCTAGTAATAATACATTTTATTGATAATACCCTATCTTTTGACTTTAAAAATATTTCTACTATTTTTGTGTAATATTGTCACCATCCCATTCCCTAAGTGATGCAATGTCACATCAAGTACAGAATTAGTGCATTTCAAAGTCACATTTTTCTGGTTCCTACTATAACATAATATCATAGTATAACAGTAGACTTCTGCATATGGAAGGTTGAACTGTAATGTTATACTTGGACAATGTTAACCTTAGGAATCAGATGACTATTAGTGCATCAAAAAGTCACCTTTTGTTTTGAATTCTCATTTCAATTTTTGGATACTGGTTAAAAATAATTGTTATTCATTAATCTTAAAAATTTTTATTCAACAAGCTATATTAGTAAGGTTCTTGATATTTATTTTAGTCGTTTTAGTAAATAAAACTCTTTAAAACATTTAAGCTAAAGGCGGGGCCATGATTGAGTAAATTAATTTGAAGTTGGCTGTGGGAAAAAATTCACTTAGAATTGTTTGTCAGAATCCTGGTCCCATGTCCCTAATGACTCTTATGGGGGTAAAAATGTTATGATTATTTCTGCTATTTAATCCCAAAACTATTTTAAAAATTAATTTGTTTGGAGGAATTGATCATGCATTTCGTTTAAAAGGTTTCGTGTTTTTAATTGAATTCCTTAGTTTTCTTTAAATCTCTTTTTATTATTTTAAATTCGATAAACACTTAAATATTTTATTATATGCATTTATAAAAAAAAACAATTATTGTTTTTAATATATATTTGTGGATTTGTTTCATGGTTTCAACTTCAATAAATGGTGTTTCTTCATTTCCTTCAAAGTTTCAGAAACTACAAAAAATTACACTCAAAAAGAGAAAAGCATCTTTTAAAGACGAAATTTGCAAAAATAATATTTTTGTCAAAAAGCTAATTTTCAATGTATCTGTAATTTCAATGTGAAGTATTATTTAATGCTACGCTACTTGTGAACACAAATGTCCTTGTAAAATCTGTGGTGAAAACTGCATAAAAAAAGCTGAAAACCAAAGCATTTTAATTGCTCTTGCGAACAGGGAGGGGATGTTTATTGTGAAAAACATATTTTGGGACATTTCGAGTTTTACTTGTAACGATTGTTTTTATCAGATTTATAAACTATCTATCTCTTTATTTATCCTTCTATAAACATATATATCATTCTATCTAAGTTTTACGTTCATCTCCCAATCTCTAACTAAAACTATTTATCTATCCATCTGCTGTAAATACATATTACATCTATCTATCCATTTATTTAACAACCTCTTTTGGTTACCAGTGATTGGGTGGTGAGGGAGGCAAGCTTCCAAAGACATAATTCCACAAATAAACCTTAGGGGGTGGGGTGGAAGATTTATTTCTTGTCCTTTTTCCTATTTCTGTATCTTTGTTTTATATTTATTTTTAATAAGTATATTTCTTCCTAATAAGGAATGAAATTAATACACAGGCTTAAAAAATAAATTTCAGTTTTCATTATTTTTATTATTTTTTTAGGGAGCGTTAGACAAGAAGAACCCCCAACCCTTACAAGGGGCAGACAAGAAGAAATCCCTACTCTATCAAGAGGCAGAGAAGAAGCTAGCACTGCTTTCTCAAGGAGCAGACAAGAAGAGACCTCTGCCCTCTCAAGGAGTAGAGTGGAAGATTTCCCCTCTCCTGCAAGAACAAGACAAGAAGAAAACCTCACCCCTTCAAGGGGTAGGCAAGAGAGCAACCCTGCTCCTAGAGTTAACATCCCTAATATTATCAGAGGAGCTCCGCTTCCCCAAAGGTTAATATTCTTGTTCTGTAATATAGCTATTTACTAGTGTCAAATATCAGTCTGATTGTCCACAGTAAAATTATATTCTTTTTCTCATTCTCTTTTTACTATTCCAAAGTTATTTTTTATATTTAGAAGAGTTGATCCTGTAGAAGAAGTAGAAAGAATACCTTTGCCATCTGCAATTAGTTCAGCCAGACAGTCAGTAGTTAACTCTAGAGTACCTTTGACTCCTGATACATCAAGGTATTTTATAAACAACTTTACATCAACTGTTAGGTCAGCAAGAGAGCCATTAGTAAGGTATATTTGACTTCTGAGTCATCCAGGTGTTCTATTAGCCATACATCTGTCTACCAAAGTAAACCTATCTATCTATTTACTGGCCAATCCATCTATTACTCAAACTAATTATTGTTCAATCAATCTATTTACAAACTTCTCTCCTAATAATTGGTTTACATCTTAAATTTTAACTGTCTAGGACCCCAATTGCAGCAAGCAGATTCAGAAACAGAATCCCTAACAGTTCTAATGATGATTTTGATGTTACTGATGATGGAAATAATGATATTGAGGAAGAAGATTACAGGTAATTTTTAATTCATGAGATATTCAGGTGGGTATTTTACCCTTTTTAACCATACCATTCTATATCCATTTTTATCATAGGTCCATCTATTCATATTTAACATTTCAATATATCTATTATTCCATCTATTGATCTATTGATTTAAATTTCAAATGCTTTATCAATTGATCTATCTTTCAATTCATCTATTAATTCAATATATTTATTTAGTGATGATGCAGACAGCAGATCCCAGTTACCTAGCTCCAGAGTCCCTTTCAGAAGACAACGTCCATCTGGCAACCTACCAGGCAGTTCCTTTAACAATTATTTCATGAAATAAAGCTGATACTTTAATAAAAAAAAAAACTTTACAAAATATCAAAGTGTATTAATATATTTCTTTCTTTGATTTAAAGAAATTTTTATAAATTTTTAAATTGATGAAATCATGGATTTTTACTTTAATATCTTTTATATGCCTTTTGAGTTTAGAGTTTTAATCCATTACCTTTTTTTCCACACCAACTTATTAATTAATTATAGAAAAGAGCAACAATTAATTTTGAGGTGATTTTCTAATTGTTTTTATCTCTATTGGGATATCTCTATTAAGTTATATGAAAACATAAAATTAAAGGAGATGAGATTACAGATGAAGAAAGGAAAGCAAATACCATCAGAAAATCTATT
>LS051207.1:0-12190 GCA_900241095.1 Acartia tonsa | reverse complement strand
CTAGTCATTAAATGTGCATTATTTTTAGTAATTTACCATTTTTGTAAAGATTCATGAAAATAAAAGTACAGGGATAGGACATTGGGTTATAAAATTTTGTAATTTTGATTGTCTTTGAAAATGTCTACTAAAATTACTACTATTGAAACATTGGTTGAAGAGGCTGTTGCTATGGGGCTTGGACATCTCCTTGAAACAGACTCTAATAATTGCGATGTATAGCGCCTATTCGCCTGTTAGACAACCAAACCTTTGATTTCACGAGTTTTGTCTGGAAGTCTTAATTATGCATGGACTATGCTTTTATGTCACGTGCCTGACATAAAAGCAGTAGGTACTATTTTTAACGTCTCTAGTATGACGCGGTGTATTCCAGACTCGAACTCGACAACTCCATGGTAGCAAGTTGACCCTTTACCAACAACGCTAATGCCGCAGAATGCTGTACTTATTTTTTTACAAAAATTGGTTGGACATAAGGCAACATTGCATAAAAAAACTGTAAGGGGAAAATCTGTTATAACTAATAACTAAATTTTGAACCTAGTAAAAGTGTCGGACTGATTATGACGTAAAAAAAATAATTAGCCAATAAGAGGCCACTATAAATTTAACCATATTGGTCAATAATGGCCTCTCATTGGCTAATTTTTTTACGTCATAATCAGTCCGACATTATTACTAGGTTCCCAAATTTTATACCTTGAAAAAATTTGTAGTATACACAATGACTAGAACCAGAGTGGTGGGTAGAAATGTCGTCATTACTTCACTGAACAACCTCCGTCTCAAAGTCAGCTACAAAATTGTAATAAAAATCATATTAGTTGCTCTACGATAGGCATCCATCTATTTATCCAACCAAGCTTGCTTAACAGTGAATATACTTTTCTATTTTTATCACAACTGTTAATAGATTGAAAAGTAAACGATTTGCTACTAATTGAAATAATTGACCTATTTTACAAAATTATATCTGTTAGCTTTGATTGATATTTTGAAACTAATTTACCTTCACATGAACTCCTTCATTCACATCATCTACATATATATAGAATAGTTATTTATAAAACTATTTTTAATATTATGATTATACGTATTTCCATATTCATAGAAAACTGGATTTAATACGATACGATACATGATTTTTCAGAATTGCTTAGAACCTGTTTTAATTCAGATTATACTATAAGTTAGACATTAGTGTATGCATTATTCAGGAATGGAAGGACATTGAACTGTAATTTATGATGGTATCCATAGATTTAAAAACGTTGTGGACTTTAATTGAATCTTGATTTGTTAGTTCAACTAGTGTAGTGTCTAAACTTTAAAACCAATCATTTTTATATGCAAGAGGGGTATTTTTGTTTATAATCATTGGGGATGTACATCAATTTATCATTCATTGTTTTATCCCCTTTGATCCCTGGTATTATGCTGAAAAACTATGTAAAAAAATCAATGAATGTTATATACATGTAAAATCAAAACACAGATATTGTTGTCCTCTAAAACCCATTGTGCACATAAATTACTTAATGAGTGATATATGGATTGAACTACAGATAGACGAACGGGCATAACATTACTTTAGAGTAGCTTCTACTGTTTTAATTGTACTTACTTGGATTTTTATATTCCAGAGACCATCTTTGTACAACATATTGGGTTAAAACTGTCTTACCACCTAGGCATAATTCTTATGTTTGCATGTCTCATTGTTATGGGATATTTCGATGGGCGCTAACCCAAAAGTCATATTCTTGCTGTGCGCTTGCCCATTTAGGCTACACAGTACTCAAAATAATATACCCTAACCTTACCTAAAGTAATAAACAAATAAATGAAAAACCAACTTATTTTCAATTTAGTTCAAATTAGGTGGGGTGGGGTTATGTGCTCAACTAAGCACATTGAAAACCGCCATTCTTGCTTAGTTGGAAAATTTATTTAATGGTTACCTAATATCGCTGCGCCTTATAGAAATAATTGGGATCCAGTGCAGTTCACAGTAAAATTTTAACCGACAAAATGAAGGCCTACATTAATCTAGAATATAAACGCGCACAAAAGACTTATTTTACGAGTTTTTTATTCCGTGAAGCTTTCCCTGTGCATCATTGTAACTTGGCTATTCAAGATTATTTGTAGGCCTTCTAATGTCACTTAAACCAATGTGCGGGGATGCCATGTACATTCAGCCGTGTGGAAGCTAGCAGCCCTTAAAATTGATAGATTTTTTGGGATACTAGTTTTTGCTTACCAAATTGAATAAATTCTGGAGTAAGTTGCATTCCAAATTGTTCCAGGCTTGTAACTTCAAGATCAATTGTGCAAACCTTAATAATTTTATATTTTTTGGAATGGCTAAAAAGTATAAAGACTTACATTTATATCTTTGCATAGTTATATCATAACTATATTGAATGGGTTGGATGTACGAATTTGGTTTGCCTAACTCTTCTTTGGAATGGGTATATACCATTTTTAAAACCAGTAGAGATACAATTCATAGTGCCTATCAAAATGACGTCATACTGGCCTACAATTGGTCATCAAAATGTATATTGGCCTACCATTGGTCATTTGTATTATATGACAATTTCTTATAGGCACTATAAAGAGCTTCATGTAGTTGAAGTAGTTAGTAAAAAAATTATTAATATAATTTTCGCAAAATAAAGAAGAATTTTGCAGATTTGCTGTCAAATATTTATCTAATATTATTATTATATTATTTAAATATCATAGCAGCTGCACTTCTAGCATCTAGGGGCCCTGTATTCAAATTTCAAAGGGGCAGAAATGGGATAGAAAAGTAGCTTCTAAATGCCATCCTATGACTTAAATCTGAAAAATCTAAAATAAAATAGCCTAGAACTATCTGAAGCTTGCCTAAAATAGAGAACATAATTAGTTCAGTAGTAATTGAGATCATAAGCTTCAAGCAAAAGACCCAATTATTGAAAGGCTATTTATCTGGTTTTATGAACATAGGATACATTAAAAAATTTCATATATCACAAGGATATGTTATTCAGGTATTTATTATTGGAATTTCTCGGTTGAAAATACTTAAGTACAAAATATTGTATATTTAATTATGAAGTACTGAAAAGTATTTAATCAAAACTTTTTTATTTAAATTGACTTCGTGTAACAATCCGGAAGTTAAAATACTTTTTAATAAGCACAAAATATTGTATATTTAATTAAAAGTAAAAAGTAATTTAATCAAAACTTTTTAATTAAAATTGACTTCGTAGAAAGTCAGGGATCTAAAGGGACATTACAATGACAGATAAATTGATGTACATTCCCAATGACTATACATAAAATAATCACTTCTGTATATTACAATTAGTGGTTGAAACGTTTGGACACTCAACTTAATATACCGACCAATCAAAATCAACAAAAGTTCCCAAAGTTATTTAACGTTATTGTAAAACTTTGGGGACAATTGTAATATAAAGTCCAATGTCCCTTCCCTCCCTGTATTCAATCACTTTGACCTCTAGTGTCTACATAAAGGGCATATGATTAAATAAAGTTGTACAGTACTTTCAAAACAAATTACTTTTTATAAACAATTTCAATCAATCATATATGCATAGACACATTAAATATACATTTAACAAGTCTGGCAACATCCACAAAAGTAAAAGTAAACATATTTGAACAAGGGACAAACGAAATTAATAGTCATATTAACTTAAAATCATCTTTTTAAATTTTGGTTTCCTTGTTCTCCCAAGAAAAGTAAATTTAGGGGCCTGATGTAATTACTCACTTAAAATACACAGAAAAAGGGAATAGTCCCTTTTGTAACATCGCCCCATAAGGGGCGATTAGTCGTATTTTTAAAATGGGTTTTAAAGGTTATTTTAGGTAAGGGTAGGTTATATTGGGTTAGGTGATTGCCCCACAGGGTTAGAGTCCCCCGGCCGCAGGGGCTAGAAATAGGAGAAAAGCTACTGTGAAAAATACGAAGAATCGCCCCATAAGGTGCGATGTTACGAAAAGGACTATAACCCAGAAAACACTTGAATTCATACACTATTTTTTTACATAGGTTGGAAGCTGATATTTATAGAAAACAATTTGTGCGCTAAAAATCTTAAAAGTAACTATTGACTTTTTTGGTCAAGAAATATTCCAGGTCAATTACAATTAACAAAAAAAATTTGATCGAAAGGTAATTAATAGAGGAAAATATTATTAAAATTAAGCTTGTAAAACCCGAGAGAAGAATAGCTATGTATCACATCGAATTATAGACAGCTTTCTGTGGACATTAAGATAAAAAATATAAGATTAAAACCAGTTTTGTTAGACACGAAGGGAGTGAAGAAACGGACAAACAAAACTGGTTTCAATTTTATGATCTTTAAAAATAATTCGTAGAAAATTGTCTGTAATACTAGGATATACATTATTTTTAGAATCTAATTTTTCAGTTCTGATTAAGCGGATTTTACTTGGTTTTGAAGCCATACTAGAATATATTTTTCCCTTATTTTATCTGTTTTATTTTACAAGCATTATTTAAGTATTTCTAGATATCAATTTTTCTTTTTACAATACAACAATCAATAAAACAAATCAAAGTGTGGCTTTTAAATGTATGCTAGCGTGTGATGGCGTATTTTTAGGTATATAGATAGCCCTTTTTATTTTTTAATATTATGATAATTGTATTTCTGAAATATTTGGTTATATGTCGAACTATCTATTAGCTTGTAAATTTGATCTTACACCTTTTATTGTAATATCAGTAGTTATGTAGATATAAATAGAAACATATAACTAAAAGTTGAATAAATATATTACTTTACTCATAAATTAGAAGCAGCTTATGGTGCCTAATAAACAATAACGTCATTGAAAACAGATGACCAATGATAGGCCAGTATACAATTACAGTGCATACTGTATACTGTCCTATCAATTGTCATTTGAATTGTGTGACGTCATTTTTATTATGCACTATACGCTGCTTCCATAGATTAATGTTGACAATTACATTTGTTTGATTTATTGCAGGAAAACTTGACAAATGATTCATATTGGGTGGTGAAAAATAAAGATACTTTTACCACGGCAATTAGTTTTGGAAATTACCAATCACCGAGTTGTTTAGCATGAATTATTTATGTAAATTGTTAATGGGTCTGGCCATAATTTGAGGGTCAATAACTATAATTAAAAAACAATATTCTTTATATATTGTTTTCCAATTATAATAACAAACTGTGATCGAATAGATATTTATTGCATTGAATTGAATTATAAACAGTTTTCTGCAGAAAGCCAAATAAAAATTTTGGGATTTATTTTTGTTTTATTAGCCCCAAGGGACTATAGGCCTTTGCCATTAAAAGGTGGATTGATTCTATGATTTTTTCGGGGATAATTATGTATTCTATGATACAATACATAATTCTTAATGATTAATCAGATTCAAAGCCATAAAAAAGGTTACTTTTGTGGTTAAATAATGTTGGCAACAGCTAATTTAATAGCTGCTAAATTTCTGCTTAAGCATTAAGAATATCCAATTTTTTAAAGTTTCAGAATGTGTGAACAACTTACCTGGGTGTCGAATGGATACATATGTAGATCATATACACACCGAAAAGTCTGAAAAACAACAACGCATTTGAATAAGTTCAGTAGCTGTGTTTAGTGCCCTAGTGAAATGGAGATAGATGTCACAGCTTTTGTTCTACCTATTCGATTTACGTCATAGTAGAGGGAAAGAGATAGGGAAGGGGGAAAATAACCTCCTAGAAAAGAGATAGGGTATAGGGTATATCCTGACTTCAATAGAATAGGTAGGCCAAATACAGTGACATCTATCCCTATTTTAATAGGCACTATGGACAGCTAAATATATTTTGGCAATTTTTGACTATATAACTTAGAAAGTTAGAAACAATTAAATTCAAACAGTATTAACAGAAAACATATTTTTTTCAAATTAGAAAGGGACAAAAAATGTTTCTTAAATCTGAAAATCTATTTTTCCAAACCTTTGTGTATATTCTTTGAAATTTTAACACACTGTCTTTCCCATCATAAATATTTATTTCTTCAACATTGGTCACAGAACTCAACCTAAAATAGCTAATCATGATTTTAAAGAGGTATTGCCTGGGTCTGTCTGTTCATTTGGATATTTCACTCATGTGTGCTTTAACAATGGATGTAGATTATACGTGGATATTATAACAGGAGAAACATTGTCGTCAATTTAGGTTGCAATTTCCCCTCGCTTTTATTGGTTGGGCTGTTTATCTAGTAGGAGGGGAGGGGATGGGGTAAATGAGGGAGATAATTATTTTAGCCTACTACAGAGTTCTCTTTATTATAGAACATGACAATCTGGTGTAAGATCCAAGTAATAATATATCCATTGCTTTAACTTAGTCCTGTCTAAACTGACCAAGCTAAATTTGCTTGATTAACTTCACTAAGAGGTGAAAATGGTTTTAAGCGACAAGGAAAACAAGTATAGTCCTGGCAAAGTTAATTTTGGTTGGCCAATCTCAAATTTTACTGTTAATATTAATAAAATAGGTTGCCATCAAACCAATCAAAAGTTAAATTAATGATAAACAAAACTTTTTTTGTAACACACATTCTTTAAGTTTATCTTTATTATAATTGTATCACATGTAACACATTATTTTTCTTTTCCCTTCCTCGATTATTCTGTCTGTAAAGCTCTTTATAGTGCATATAAAAAATAACGTCTCACAATACAAAAGACCAATGATAGGCCAATCCACAGACCATAGCAGACTAGTAAACATTTTCATTGACCAGTGGTAGGCCAGTATGTCGTCATTTTTATAGGCACTATAAAATTCTTCTCTGTCTGGTCCGATCTATCAAATTTGTTTTGACCCCAATATTTTATTGCCATTTAATCTTTAAAATGATAATATGCTAAAGTCTGTATAGCATACTTTTAATTGTTTGTAATATGTACATTTTTGTAGTTTTTTTTAATTTCGTGTGTCATAAATTAGTAAGAATTCAACGGACAAGTGCATTTCAATTTGAACAAATATCACAGATAAGCATTTTTCAAAAGCAAATAAAATTTTATCACCCACTGAATCTAAAATGTTAAAAAGAGGGTCATTTTCATCGCACAATTCCGTAAAGTTGGGTTTTTGGTTCTAGTCAAAGGCTTTGATTAAGTCAAACTGTTCTTAATTCTGGCCATTTCATATATACGTTTGTTCAAAATTAAGGACAATTTGACTTAATAAGCGCATTTGACAAAACGGCAAAACATAGCTTTACGAAAAATACGCGAAAAAAAGACCCCCTTGGGACTTTTTATTTTTGTTGCTATTGTTATCACTCACTTAATCTAAAAATTTATAATTACCCTTATAGCTTTATAGCTTATTCTGTTATCCTGCAACAATAATCTTGAGACCTACCTAGCCGGTGTTCGTCTGCCAGCAATAAGTTGGGATTTTTCATCTCCCTCAGTGATATCATTTTGTTCTGTATTACTAAACACCAAGGTAGGTAGCCAAATCTGATTTAAAATATTGTTCATTTTGTTCGTGGACAAAACAGGGTATAATATAGGAATGTTACACAATGTTATTTGGGGTGAGGAGTGATTTTTTACTAACAGAAAAAAAGCTTTTGGGTTAAAGGAAGGTATGCATTAAATATTATCTTTAGTATTATTGTAAGTTGGTTATGCAATTCATAGGTATGATAGAAGATTAACGCTTTTTTAAACAAACCTAATACCAATTTTAAATGTAAACCAAACAGGTCATGCTTAATCCTTGCCTTAAAAAAGGAAGGCTGTTTGTCTATCTGTCTCTTTGTTTTCTTTATAGTGTCCTAGGTCCTAGGAAGATTATAAACCATTTTTAAAGAAGGATACCTACCCCTATCTTTCCACTTGAAGGATTTTGGATTTTAAATTGATTGATTAAGTTAAAAGTTGTAATGAATATTTTTTTTTTAAATGAACATTCCTGTTCTTCTTCTTCTTTGTTGAGGGCATTTGAGGAATCTTGTGGTTTCAAATTCCAAAATTCTAATCTGAAAATATCAATATGCGCTTTAACTTTCTTATGGTATTTTTCGCCATCTAAGGAGATTAAAATATAATCTAAGTCAAGTATGATGTCTTTGTATAAAGAGCTGTCTTTGTATTTTTATACTAAAATAAGTTTCTAATAAATTAAAAGAAAGAATACCTATCATCCATCCATTCGAGAATCATCTTGAACTTGCAGGTAAACTCCAGATCAACCTCAGTTATTTGCAACAAATCAAACACAATCACAGAAACATTGATCTTAGCTTTCATGATATTATTTGTCAGTCTGTCCAGCTTGAAGGGTGGCGTTTTCTTGTTGTAGTTTCCTTTGATGATGAGAGTTTTACAATTTTGTTCATCTGAACCATCTAGACAGTTGCTGGATTGATCACATCTAAACAAAATATGACATTGATTAGGTTAGTATACTTTCAAACAACAATTCATCCTTATGTAATGACTTTAAGACAAATGTTGTGTTATTATTAAAAATAATAACTTTAGACTGTGATTAGGAATTGTCTATGTTATAAAAAGTTATCTATTCTCACATAAGAGTAAAACACTAGAGGGGGTAGGTGTTGAATAACTGTATGTTCCCATCCCGAGGACCCTGTGCCGACTTTCAATTGGGTCTTTGTAAAACAACAAATAAAATCAGGAATATTAACATTATTTAACTTAATTTTCTGGAAGACGAAAGAGGTCCCCAACAGGGGGATCCAGGTAGTTGTCTGGTTCTACATCTATATCTATATAATTACTATTCTGACCTTGATTCAATGTCTATACATTGACCATCATTGCATGTAAAGTATCCATCTTTGCAAGATGAAAACGTGGCAGCAATTTTCTTACTCTCACTGTTTTCTACACATTTGTCCTGGAGAATTATGTCATACAATACAAATGCCGAATGATAGGCCAGTATACATCTTACTATTGGTCAATCAAAACGTATTTGTATTGTATGACGTCAATTTATTTTATATGCACTATAAGCTGCTTCTTATTCAGATGACACCTCCAATTTTGGGGTAAATTTTTATTTGGGGATGGGAATAATCTGTTTTCAGATTTTATTGGGGTGTGATATTCATCATTCATCCCCTTGGACGTCCTTGGAGGATCTTAAGTAAGTAGTAAGGTTTTTCTTATCTGGTGCTTAAAAACCAATAGAATACTATATACGAAAGATTAACATAGGCCAAGGGATGTTTTTTAGATTTAAGTCTTTGGTTGGTTTTTGGCTGTATTTTTTCTCGATAGCCATTTATGCAGAGTTCCTAGATTCTAGTGGCGCTGCTGCTGGTAAATTAAATAAGATTTAGATTTTATAACCTTTAACATTACTTACATTCATATTTTCAAAGTCTAGAGTGGCTTTCCCCATTAGCATCGAGCTGTAGGGTTTACTGATTGTGGCAAACTCTCCAGGGAATCTCTTATCTGTTACTTTCCATAACTTATTATCATTGTCATAAGTTATCAGACCATTTACTTCACCTAGAAAATAAAAAAAATCCTAGCATGTGTTTGTAAGTATTTAGTGTATCTCTGACTGTAAATAAAGCCTTTCTGTCATCATAACACACACATTAGATGATTATTTGTACTTACATCATACAATATCCTATTATTTGTTTGCAGCTTAAGATTTCAATATCTAAATACTTAACCGATTGAGTGCTCCCTTTTAGGGATATATGTTCACAAAGGTCCCTGGATAGTTTTATGATGTCTTATTTTATATTTTAAAATTTGGCCTTGGGATGGTTTCAGGCTGTTTTTTCCGGCCATTACAGAGCCGCTAGTTATCTAATAAAATATAATTGTAGGCCTATCATGGAATTCTTGGAATTAATACTTTAATTTTACTATAGTATAAAAACTTTACCTAAGAACACAATTTGTCCCTCTTTGGTCATGTAAAGTGAATACACAGTATCCAGCTTCGATTGGCTGCAGAGTCCTCTGAGCTTGAGGGTAGGAACAGGACGGTCAGCCGCGCAGGTGGGACACGAATCAGCTGTAACAAAAGATAACTATAAATGATAGGGAAGGAAAGGTTCCTTATTTTACTCTGGTACGTTTTGTTTTACTAGTGGCTTGGCCCCTAGCCTCTAGGGGCTTTTTTTCACCAAGAGGTAATTTTAAAAATAATAAGTACCTATGGTGTTTCCGCCACTAATTTCATATTAATTTTTTAAAAACTGAAGGGGGATTTTTTTGTTTCTTGGGGGGGTTGGGGGTGTTCCATCCCGAAATAAAATAAAATAAAACCACCACAGGACCAGTAGATATATTCCCTGAAGAGCAGAATCCAATCGGTTCAGTGGTTACCGAGATCTTAAGGGACAGACGGACCTCCTATTTCTAGCCTCTGTAGGGGGCTCTAACCCTGCAATCAACATTTACCTAACCTAACCTATCAATAGCTACTGTGAAAATATGATGAAACCCACTACTTCGTTTTCTTTCCATGATTCGAAATCTACTCTATAATTATTTTTTCCTGTGGTACACTTTTCATCTCTGAGTGAACTCTCTTGTAGCTCTACCACATCACCTATATTTATAATAGAGTTTTAGATTAATTTGTACTTGTTAATACTAAATTGTACAAGATCCATGATTCATAACATTATAAAATTATAGTGCCTATAAAGGACGCCATACTGACCTACCATTTATCAATTAAAATGTAAACTAGCCTGCCATTAGTAATTTAGTCTATGTATTTGCCTATCATTGGTCATTTGTATTGTATGACGACATTTTTATAGGCTCTATAAAGAGATTCGTGGCATAGCACTGAAAGAAATCTAATCTGTCTCCAACTATTCGTTCAGTTAAAATTATCATTTACAAGTTATTACCATTTAATGTTAGCTCCAGGTTCATAGTGAGACATGTGAAACTGCCACCGTAAGGTCTACCTTTCACCCAGGGTATATAACTCAGCTCACTTCCTCGAGATGTCTAGAATTAAACAAGGTAAATTTGTTGCAAAACTGCTTAAATACATTATACTGTTTCAGGACATAGTTACATTTATAGGACTTGATTATAGAGATGCTTCGCTTATAACATCGTACCTTGTTGTAATATTAATCAGCATTTAAAAAAATCAGATGAATCGCATAATTTGTTGTCAAAATGTTTTAAATGGACGTACAGACTTTCTGGTAACGACTATAGAGTTGCTGCGCTTTCTAAGTCGTACCTAAATTTCATAGGAATTATCATGCAAAGATTAAAGTCGATAGGACAATTCTAACCTGTTTATTACGGACGTACTGACGGACCGACCCTAATTATAGAAAAGCTTTGCTTAAAAAAAATAATACATATTGATACTTTGTAATTATAACACGTACTATTCTGTCCAAGCTAACTCACCAACAAAAACCTTACATGGACGAATATCTCCGAAAAATTTGCTTTATGTAATAATCCAAAATAAGGCTGTTTTATAAGACTTATTGTGTTAGCTTTGATTTGAAAGTTTTTTGGTTAAATTTAGCAACTCTCAATTACAGAGAGACGATCTATCGTCCATCCAAGTATAGATTTGTTTCACTGCTGTAAACTAGAATGTTTTTATGATGTACTGACCAAAAAAAAGTTTATAACCTTCCATGTATCTTGTTGATAAGTTGCATCTAGCCAAAATCTAAAATTGTATTCTGTATCTGATTTTTTCTCAACGCATTCTCCCGAATTTTTCAAGTATTTTGCACTGCTTAAATTTCTGGCAACCTCCTCAAATTCTGCCTAAATACAATAAGTTTGTATAGAACTTTTTCTGCAGGGTTTTGTAAATGTAAGTGAAATATAAAAGGCTAATAAACAGGCACATCTCATTATAATACATTTTTTAAATTTTAAGGTCAAAACTCTTCATTTGAGGGTTTTAGCAAAGGATTGGGCTGTAAAGGCACTCAAAGAAGATTGCATAACAAGGTGGGAATGAGGATAAATTTTATTCTCGTGTTCATTCGAATCCGGTGGATAGGAACCGCTTCTCATCCATACGAAAAAACTATGTCTAGCATCGTATTATATCCAGCTTTCTACGAATATAAAAATGTACAATCA
>LS051204.1:0-12084 GCA_900241095.1 Acartia tonsa | reverse complement strand
GTGTGACATATTCCTGTTATCCCTGAGTGACTAATATAAATTCTTGTGTAGTGTGACATATTCCTGTTATCCCTGAGTGACTAATATAAATTCTTGTGTAGTGTGACATATTCCTGTTATCCATGAGTGACTAATATAAATTCTTGTGTAGTGTGACATATTGCTCGAAGGCTTCATTAATTACAAGGAACAGAGTGTGGGTGGGTTGTGGCCAGGGATTAAAGCCAACTACAAGTTTTACTTTATTGAATATATGAAAATCTGGCATCAGATACAAGTAATACTAAATCCATTGTTGTGGCTTATAGTCATAAAAGTATGTGATTATATATACGTAAATTTCTTAAATGTAAGTTTAATTTCATTTACACACAAAAAAATTCTATATTTCTTTCTATATTTGATGTTTATGTGCCTCTTATTTTTATTTTTTAAGCAGTTATCATACATTTATAAATTTATTATATAACCTATGGCAATCTTTAAAAATGCATATAGTCGTTGAAATAATATACTAATTATATGTCAATAATAACAACTTTAATACATTCAATCGAAATCAATAATTTTTTAAAATAAAACTTATTAACTCTTAGCTAGCGATTGTACCTCTAACACTAAGCGTAGGGAGCTTAGTAAAATAGACGAAAACCATCCCCAAGTTTTTACTTCCCATAATTGGAGAACTGAATCAGTTTAGTGGTTTGCAGGATCTTAACGGACCAAATCTAAACTCTAATCCTTTGTCCCTGGATAAACATACAAACACACCTAACACACTTACTTACAATATAATATGTCTGCAATACTCTACATTATAGGATATTTCTAGGGTTATACCAGCATGTGTCACAACACGATATAAAGCTAGTCCTGTAGTGATGTAATGTCATTATAGAGTATTAAAAAAACTAGGAAACAGTATGTTAGACATGTCAATTTGTTCGTTTTCTAAAGAGTTTTATGTTAGTTTGATGGTTTATGGTGTATAAATGGATTTATTATTTTGGATTTTACACCAGATTATCATGTATTCTAATAAAGTGAAACTTGTAGCTGAATTAACAACCCCCCTCCCCCCATTCAACCTTTTTTTATCACATTTTTTTATTGGTGTATAGTTTTTACTTCTACCACCATTTTTAAAAAATAATAATGCTGTCTCGTCATTTGAATGGCTCTAGGGACCTCTCGCAAAAATTTATTGCATGTGTGTATGTGTTTATGTCTAGCGTGTCAGGAAAACAGATAAAACATAAAAAATGAACAGGTCTACTCTATATACAATTTGTAAGGCAGTGTGGACATTTAGAAGCATTATGGGTTGCACATTAATTCTTTATAGTCTCAAGTACATACACAAACAAACAAAAAACTATTTGACCTTAATATTGGTTTTCTGTACAAATTATGGCCACCTTTTGTGTTTTATTCATATCTTATTTTACATTCTTCTACGTGTCTATATCTTCATAATAAAGTAACAGGATGTCTGTATGTTTGTCTGTCTGTACCGAAGTATCTCGCAAACCGCTGAACTGATATGGTACTCCATTACAATTTTGCTTTTAATAGGTCCTGGGCAGGTTTATAACTATTTTAGATAGGGTACCACAACCCTACCAAGAGAAATCGCCCCCAGAAAAAAATGTCCCCTCCCAATGAAAAAATTTCTTTTTCTTAAAACTAAAATTGAAAATAGAAGGTGGGATTGACATACGCCCCTTCCCCCACTTCATGTGCCCCAGAGTCCTCTAAGGGCAATTAAGAAAATGAGAAAGGAGTTAAATCGATTTCTCTTAAGTTTTAAAAATAAAAGAATAAAAGAACTGTTTATAGAGTTTGTACACTTACTAAATTATGCATTTAGGCTGGATTAATATTTAATGCACAGATGGATGGACGAACAGCCAAATTTTAACTAGAGAATAGCTTTGACAATAACCAATGACTTTTTCCATACTATTCATTGTGAACAATGCAATATTTATAAATAAAAAGCTTTGTTTGTACACAGCAAAAAGTCTGAGTATTTTCAATATTTTTGAAACCAAAGCTTTTCTATAATTAGGGGCGGTTACTGTTAGCGACCGTGGCTCAACATGTAGCGCATCCGCTCGTCGTCGGGAAGGTGATAGGTTCGATTCTCGGTCACGTTAACAATGGTTCCTACTGCTGCTTTGTCAGGTGCGCGACATAAATAGTTAGAGTAGGGGGAATGCCTTGGCCAAAAACAGGCGCAACTCACTACCATGCACAGTTAGGACTTCTCAGACAAAGGTCGTGCAATAAAAATGTTCGTTGTCTGATGGGCAAATGGATGCTTTACATCGCAATCATAGGGCTTAGGGTTGTGAACCCTATCCCGGCCATATCTATAAAAAAAATCCACATTGTTACAGAAACACTTACAAATTGTCAGCGGCCTATGCTCCCCCTGTGGATTGAAAACGGCTTGTTGCTGTTTGTTTTATTTGGAAATATCATCCCTGTTGGACTTGGATACATTTGTTGACAACCTGTGAATCTGCTTCAATATTATGGAAATAATTTAAGCTAACTAGCCATCGACATAAAAGTCTAACTGTTGTAGAAACAACCTAATAATTTACTAACCACATATCGCTGTTCTAATAATAACATTGTCAAAGCAGCGCCAAAGGTTTACAGAGTATGTTTGGGGAATAATAATTAATTAGAATTGTTATTGTCCTGATTTTGTTCATTATCTTTCTTTATCAAATAAACCTTCACCGACTACCCCCCCCCCACCCTCATGAAAAAAAAATTTGTTTAATACTGGATATACTCAATTTAAGAAGAAAAACTATCTACCTCAAGATAATGTGCAATAACATTTGGTAATGAAAATAGGTAAGAACAAATAAAATTATTTAAGATCTTCAAAATTAAGGACAAAACAGACTTATCATCATGAGATCGGCAGCCGCGCGGCTGTGTGTGAATTTAAATTTTGCGGTTACGATGGGGCTGATTGGGTGGCTTCTTTAAGCCGCTTTGCTGAACATATGCCCTTAATCTAATTTAATTGACTTAAACAAAAGCGATTTTTTTTAATTTAAGCGAAAACTTGGAATTAATGGGAAAGTTATATTTGCGATAAATAATGATTAGATATTAGTGCAAATATTTGTTAGACTTAGTTGCAAAATTAGGTTTATGAGGGATCCAATAACTATTTTGGCAAAAGAAATTAAGGGGCCAGTTAGTTGATTTTTTAAAAGTACATTTCTCTGAGGGTTTTCACCTACATATGTACATACTTCTAAAAAGGGACTAGTGAATACCCCCCTAACATTTAGGATAGGGAGTACAATAATGCAGTCTAAAACCACCTTATGACCTATGTGAAGCTTTCCTATAATGGAGAACCCTTTAAGTTCAGTAATTATCGCAATCTTAAGCTACAGATAAAAAAAAACTTACTACTTCATATAATAGAAAATGATGCAAAACTCAATAAATATTTTACACATTGAAGTGATTTATTTTGTAATGCACATCCCTTTTCAAACTAGCAAAGAATGGTTTATTTTTGCAAGGACGATATGAATTATATAAGATTTACCTATAAACCTGCACATTCATGGTTACTTGGCCTTTTTAACACTTTTACTTTTGATTTTTTTATTATTTTTATGTTTTATTGTGATAAAAGCAATTTAAGTTTTATAACTTTTCAGCTCCCTCTTACTTTAAGTTTCATGAAAAATTTTGAAATTCTTGTAAAGAAGCTTACCAACTATAAAGGCTTTATTTGTAATATTTAGATGGGTATTTAAAAATAATGATTACAAGAAATATTAATTTAAAATGTAATGCGTATCTAGTACACAAAAACGACCATTAAGAAAAAGAGGCAAAGTTCCTAGAAGTGTTACTGAACCATTGAACTACCCCCTACCCCCAGACAAAATTGCTTTAATTTAGATTTTAAAAGGCCATTCTGTGTTCTATTGAAGACTTTTTCTTGACTTCCGCCCCCTCCCTTCCCCTCCTCATCTAACATAAACACAAACATTTTTATTTGGGCATTAAAATTTAAGTCTAATAGTTATAAAATCAAAAATATTATCAACTTAAATTATAATCAGTTCTGTCATGGTAACCATTAATAGATAGCAATGGATCTGTCTACTTTGCCCAAAATCGAATAAACAAATCTTGGATCCCTTTAAACTAAAAATGTAAACAGAGAGGGATCGTGAGATAAGGTCCAGTAGCGCTTGGAAGGAATTTTCTCAAAAAGTCTACTTAGCTAATGAGTATGTTAGATTAATAGATTGAATGGCTTTTAACCATTTTTTATTTGTACAATGTACACTCATTGTTTTTATAATACTAGTTGCATTTTTAGATTGCCATAGGTTCTTTCTTTGTTTCATGTGTAATGAAATGAAAACAGTGACAAATATAGCCATTAGTTGCGTAGCAATAATATGTTTCTGATTTATAACTAGAATCATTTAATTGTAAAAATCTAAGTTTTTAAATTCATACTTGCTATCAGTCTCGGGAGATAATATGGACGTACGGACGGACAAGTACTTCGTATAGAT
Source organism: Acartia tonsa (assembly GCA_900241095.1). Lineage (NCBI taxonomy): Eukaryota > Metazoa > Arthropoda > Copepoda > Calanoida > Acartiidae > Acartia > Acartia tonsa. The sequence goes on along the minus strand of LS051204.1, from coordinate 7,504 downwards.
TAGCAACAACACTGATAATGATAGCTTCTAGTTCATGTATGGTCAATACACTAAAATTTGTTTATTATATTTTCTTTTTAAACAGTACAGTACTTTAATACAAACAATAGGTTTACCTATTTGTATAATGAAATAGACATACCTACAGAATTTAAGAATTATAAGGTTTTATTGTTTAATCCTATTAAAAAAAGTAATAAACTTTTTTGGTTTGTAGCGAAAGATCTCGCTAACCACTGAACCGATATGGTTTTCCTTTACAGTGAAGCTTCTTACAGGTCAAGTGAAGGTTTTTAACTATTTTGGAGGAGGGTATCTCCACCCTCCAAATAAAAAATGAGCCCCCCCCAAAAAATATTTCTTTTTAAAACTTAAATTGAAAATGGGAGGGGGTCGACTTTTCCTTCTCCCACCATAAGTGCCCCTAGAGGCTTCTAGGGGCGTAGCCGCTAGTATAAGTAAAAAGAAGTTACAATTCTACAGAAGTACATATGCCTAACATACATTAATATTTGTTTATGTTTATCTAAGCTTGTACTTTAGTTAGCTGAGAAATCAGCAATATGGAATCTATCATTCTTCTACACGTGGACAAATAGGTAACATAGAGTTATTTAGATAAAGAAACAGGTAGCTAATAATAATCCAATACTAGCTTAGAATACAATACACCTATCCTATTTTAACATTATAAGACGATTTGATATTTCATCTGAATCTATGATTTGGATTTTAATTTTAAACACATCATATATTTTGCTACTGGCATTGCTTCTATAATTTTCTATGTGGACTACATAAAAACAAAAGAAACAATTCAATTTGTATTTATTTAAAAAGAACGTAAGAAAGGAAGTTTCTTTAAAAAAAATTTTCTTTAATATTCTATTATTTAATGTGTTAAACAAAATACTTTTTCATTTCATTATAAGCAAAAAAAATCTTCTATAAAAATCAAAGCAATTATAATTAAATTTATTATCTAACACTTAAAAGAAGAGCTTTTAAGCGACATTGTAGCTACACCCCTAATTTGCATAAAAGCCGCCAAGCTGTCTATAATGTCCAAAACCTTGGACTTGCGTACAAAAATCACAAAGACTCTGGCGAAGCTACTCTATAACTGACAACATGTGTTTCTCCGTCAATGCAATGGAGGAAATTGTATTTTTTCCTCCAATTTCTATGTAAATAAACGGTTAAGATTTCCAGTTCGTCCTCAGTCCGTCAATCGAGGTCGGAATTGGGATTTGCGCTGTTGCTATATCAGGTAGGCCAGATTCTTCTTGCAAGATCCTTCTGGCATTTGAGATTCTAATTTAATCCTGATTTTGACAACCGTCAGTTCATTTGTTAATTGATGCAAGGAACAGACAGAGAACATCATGTTACTTTTATACAAGGATCACCTACATTTGCTTGCTTTAGATTTACAAAATTGTTTCACTGAAAAAGGAAAAATCGACCTTGTTTAAAGACGTTGTTTGCAGTAAGGCCTTTAAATTTACATACATACGAACAAACAAGCATAAATATACATTATACATACAAATATACATATAAACAAAAACATTTTGTTTTACGTTCAAGGCTTTAGTAATTGTGCCTTTTGAACATTCATTTTACATTTTAATCATTCATATTCTACGCATTAATTTTTGGGATTTCATAATACTGGTTACAAACAAGGCGCATTTTTGGAAGTTTTCTTAAGTTAAAGTTGTTACCTTTAGTTGGTATAGAAATTTTTAATGTTAAATAATTCTTGATTATAAGAAAAACTTGCATAATTTTTAATCTGACCTAAAGTAAATAGCAAACAAACATTTTCATTTTGTTATAAAATTAAGGGGATGGTTGTTTGCCCATCAAGTCACTTTGAGAAAAAATATTTTTGAAAATTCCCAAGACCTCTGAGAAGCTGCACTGTAAAGGAGAACCATATCCGTTCAACGGATAGCAAAATCATTCAGTACACACAAACAAACATCCTGTTACTTTTATATAAGGATTAAATTCGATTCCACAGTATAATAATGATAAATTTCTTATTTTGTATTTAAGCTGAAAGAATTAAGGGGTACAAACAAAGAGATCAGTACAGACTTGCTCCGGGGTGTGGCCAGCAATGAGGGCCTCAATCAACTGAGTTATCTCGGCGTGCAGGACAAGCTTGCAGATGTTCACGTAGTCGGCGTACTGGTCGTTGATCAGGGTGATCCCCTCACACGCGCTGGCGATCCAGTCTGTTATCTGAAAGAACAAGATTTAGTCCTCAATTTTATGATATGTCTCAACGGTACTTAGGTCTATGTCGAACGCTATTTTCGCCTATCAAAGCAACTGTATAACTAACGGTATGTCATATACTCAACTAAACACAAAGTAAGTTAAGACAATTGGTCTGTGAAACATGGAATAATTTTATAAAACTTAATACAACGCAAGTTGAATATGTTGAACCTTAAATATATCAAGTATATATGTTTGTATATATATGAAGTTTATCTTAATGTGTAAGTTGTTAGATTTAGCTTATAAAAATTTGGACGTAAATAGCTAAAAAATCAAAATGATAAATCTTTCAAAATTTATTAACAGAACCATCCGTTGCGAAGAGACATAACTCTAATAAAGAAAATATTCTCTGGTAAAAATGAATAAAGCAATAATTCCTTTCTAATAGTCAATAAAAGTATAATCATGGTTGTATTAAGATTAAAATGAATTATTTGATTGATCTATTACATGCTTTGATAAAGTCCAACATGCAAAAATAGCTTAAATACTTATTCACTCATTTATATTACTTTAAATAAGAAGAAATGAAAACTGTATGAAAACTGTATTTACATCCATTTCTTTCTTTTTAAAAATTTCAAATACTAAAGGCAGATTTTCAGAGGCACGAGAAGAATATTATTTATCTTTGATTGTAAATAATAAATAGTTTTATAGCTTTTGTTGTGTAATTGAATAGTGTACAAAAAATAGATGGAAATATTACAAAGCAATAAGAAGAAGTCTAAGAGGAAGACGAAGAAAGTCCCTCAAAAAATCAGCATGTTTACATAATAAAAACAAGGGATTATCCATCTCTTTTTAGGGGTTTTCTTTCCCACTCCTCCTCTCCTCATCCCTCATTTTTATGACATCCTTGAGGGACTTTCCTCGTCTTCGTCTAAGAGATTCCTTGACTGACTAAGTCCAACGTCTATAAAAATTGTATATTAGCTTCTCTACCCAAGTGATATGTCTAACCTGTTGTTCTGTGGCGTCACTTGTTATCCAAGATTCAAAATCTTCAACTATGTCCTTGCATATGGTACAGGGAAGACTATAATAAAAATATTTCTGATGCTTTTTTACATTTAGGGTCGGTCAGTCCGTCAGTAACTAGTAGCTAAATGTTGGAATTGTCCAATCAATTTCAAGTTCTTCAGTTGATTCCTGTGACAGTCGGGTAAATGCTGACATTACCTGTCATCTGAGGTTTCAGGAACAGCTGTAACTTGCAGGAACAAACTAACAAGAGTAACAGCCAATATCAAAGCCTAAAAAGAAAATAAATGATATTTTAAAAGGACAATTAGATTTCAAAAAAAAATATGTCAAAGAAACAAAATCAAAATGTTCAAACCTTGCCTTAGATGTTGACTAAAAGCATTGACGTTTCAGTGGTCTAAGCTGTCACCTTCCCGACATGCCGTCATGTTAATGTTATGACACTATGACTAAAAATTTTCTTTGTTGTTTAGTAAAGAGCAAAAATTGTTTACATATGTTAGATTAAAATCTAATTTTACAACTGTACATAAATAACTGCCGTAATGTTCTATTAAAGTACATACGTACAAACAATGGAATAAAAATTGTAGTGTAGCTTCGCTTCGTAAGTAATATAATTCTAATTGTTAAATTATGACTAAGGAAAATTAATCATACGTATTTTTACCAAGTAAATTGTACCTAATAGAAACTAATTATAGAACCAAATTAGAAAGCGAATTCAATATCCCCATTAAGTGTTATTAAACCCCTTAATATTTTCTCACCTCTAAAAGTATCCTATTTAAAGTAGTAAGCTTTTTTGTCTGTAGCGAAGGATCATGCTTACCTCTGAACCGATATGATTCTCCTTTACCGTGAAGCTTCTTATAGGTCAAAGGAAGGTTTATAACGATTTTAGGGGAATGTATCTCCAACCTCCTAAGAAAAAATGCCCCCCTCCAAAAAAAAATACTTGTGGCGTAGCCGCTAATATCTTCTAAAGTAAGATAAACAATGATATTATTAGCTGATTATATAGGATTTTTACTCTGCTTGAAATTTTGTTAAGTTTTTTAAGGATAGTTTAATTTTTCAAGGAGCGTTTTCTCTTGGGAGGGTAAAAATACCCTTACACTTAATAGTTTTAAACCTTCAATGGAACTTTAAGAAGCTTTACTGTAAAGAAGAACCAAGTCAGTCCAGCAGATACAGAATTAGATAAAATAGATTCTTTTTGTGTTTGTTTCAAAAGATCTCAATAGTGTAACAGTTTGTTAAATATTACCTAATATTTAAGAAACTAAAAGGAAACTGTTGAACCCCCTCTGGGACGTGAAAGAGTCTAAGACACAATATTATAAGTACAGGTATAAAACGGACACTGAAAAACTTGATTTTAATTTTAGAATATTTTAAATGGAAATTTTGTGTACGAAACGTTGATTTTCTACACTTAGGGTGGGTCTGTCTGTGCGACCAAAAATTTCAAACATTGTATTATTAATATAATTTTAAAAATTAGGAAATATTTCAGGTGCATTTTATAATCCCATTAATTTATCCCACTCCAAATATCAAGTTAAAATCTAAAATTGAAATTATGTTCCAACAAAAAATGGAATCTTTATGTTTCCATGGCCAAATTTTTATCTCAAAGTCATTTTCTGGACGAAAAAACCGGTTTGTATTCAATGAAAATCAATATATTTCAAAAATCGGGATAGCTGCAATCCTTTAATCCCTGGTTTTATATCCTAAGGATAATTGGATTAATTTCTCTAGAGTATTGCCTAAATTAGGATTAAGATTTCCTTTTTATATTGGCATTTAACTTTACATAAAAACAAGGATAACAACATAAATATCAAGCGAAATTATCCAAAAACAAACTTCTTCATATATATTTAACTAGCAGACTGAATACTACAGAATAAACGAAAAAGAAGGGTTTTTTTCACGTGTCTCTATACCTTCGATGTCCTAACCCTGCAGGTCTACCAAGTACCCAATATAACCTAACCTTCGATAATTAACTAACAAATGAAAAATATCCCCTACCATTTATTTGCATAAGGTGTCTATTGGTGTGCGCTAGAAGTCTATCTAATATAGCTACCAAATAATAAGGCTTTAAATAAAACATAAATTTCACCTTCACCTTTTAGGCTGACCTACGGACAGATCATCGGCGTTCATATATATTTTGGTCAAATTAATTTTTTCAACCTGGGCGTTGTAAAATAATACTAATTGCCATATTAGGAAGTTTTAGACATCCAGCAATTTTTTAAGTCGTTACACGTCGTTTTAACTTAAGTGTGTGGATGCCGAGCTCCCCTGCTTTAAATTATCACTTTTAAATACTATAGTTTCAATGATTAAAACATTTTTTGAAAATATTATAGAATTACCTTGAAATATGACATGATGATTTTTGTTCAACTGGAATAATAAAAAAGATAAGAATTTTATCATTTAAACAACAAGAATATTTATTAACATGAAAAACAAGGATGACAACATCTATAAAAGTGAACCTCTAAAACGGTATGACAAACAAACATTAACACTTGTAGAGTGTCAGAACTGAATAATCAGAAAATAAATTTATGAAGGTCGCAACAAAATTGTAGGTAAATTTGTTGTAAAACTGATTAAATACAGGATAATATTTAAGGACATACTTACATTTTTAGGTCTTGATTATGCTTCGCTCATAGCGTTGTACTTAGTTGTCCAAGGAATCAGTAAACAAAAATCGGATCAATGGAAAAATTATATGAAATAAAAATTTGTTGTAAAAAACCAACACTTTTAAATTGACGTACGGTAACGATGATAGAGTTGCTACGCTTTTAAATCGTATCTAACTACTACAGGAATCACCATGCAAAGTTTGAAATCGATAGGACAATTTTAACATGCCTTAGTTAACGAAAAAAGCTATCCGTTCCAGACGGAAGAACCGAGCTTAATTATAGAAAAGCATTGTTTTTAAAAATGATTAAATTTATAAACAGATAAGGCAATTTAATTTGGATAATTGTTTGAAATTTAGATAAATTATTTATAGTCCCTCAACACAAACAAAAGGGCAGCTAACACCCCTCTCCCCTCCATAATTTAAATCTTAACCACAGCAAGACTCCTCTCGCTCTTACTTAATTAACTTAACCTAACATTTAAAAAAAAAAAACATTTTTTCATAAGTTTGTTGGTGTTTCACCTTCGTAAGGTGTAAATTGCCTGAACTTCATTACTTTATTTCCTCTCACATTCATTCGTTTATTTAACAAAAATTAAATTACATTACTAGATACCTCATTCAGAAATGTGCTTCTTTTCCATGTCCTTGTGAAAGTTACAGGATATCTATCTATCTGTACCGATGGATCTCGATAACTGCTTTACTGATATGTATCTCCTTTACATTGTGGTTTGTCATAGGTCCTGGAGAGGTTATAAATATTTACGGGAGGGTACCACCACCCTTCCAAGAGTTATCGCCCCTAGAAAATAAATACCGCACAAAAAAAAATAATTTCTTTTTCTTTTAAAACTAAAATTGAAAATGGGTGAGGATACTATCCCTCTCCATGCCTCAAGTGCCCCTAGAGGCCTCTTGTGGGAAGTACTAGTTTGATATAAAGTTATTAAAGAAATTTTTTTAAAGTAGACCCTTAAGAAAATAAGAGAAGAAAATCTTTATTTATTTGTTTTCTGGCCAGTTAATGTTGCTTTAAACAGAAACATTTAGATTCACACAATTTATAAATAAACAAGAATGAAAACATCCATAAGTAGCGAAGCTATTTAATGTAAAAACAAGAACAACAAAGCAAATTAAATGAAATAGAGGGCAAACAGACAGACAGAATGGCGTAGTAAGTAATTATGCTCAGTGGTCCTACAAATATGTACAAAACAGCTAAGAAAAATTTAATTTAGGTTATTACCGATAGACTGGACAATATGATTTATAGATTAGACGTGTATTGGGGAGAGGAATTTTCAACAATAGACATACTATATCTAGATTACGCTTCTGACCTGATTTTTCGTCAAATCTTGAAAGGAACATTATTAGCAGACGATAGTATTGTTTACTTTCGACTCAAGCTGAGGTGGATTCTTTTTTTAAAAATAGACGCGCTACACGATGGTGAGGCAAAATTATTTTTGTGAAAAATCATCCAAAAGCTTATTAAAAATCTACAAAAATTAAACAAAATCA
>LS051201.1:0-18749 GCA_900241095.1 Acartia tonsa | reverse complement strand
CTCAGACCTGTAACTCTTTTTTTAGTTGAGTTCCTTTGTTGACTTTTAGTTTTGGTTTCAAAAAGTGTCACTTTCGCCCCCTCCCCCTTTAAAGCTTTAAAATATTGTAACAATTTGCATTTTACTTTATTCCATTGAAAATGAATATGAGACAGACTTAGAGAGATATAGAGACAAGGGTAGAGATAATGTGAGAGAGAAAGAGAGATATAGAGACAAGGGTAGAGATAATGTGAGAGAGAAAGGGGAAGAAGATTGACTCAACTATTTGATTTCACCAAATAATTTTAGAGCTCCATTCTCGCATAAACTTATCTTCAATACCAATCTACTCAATTAAATACATTCATTTCTCTTTGCGGGTAAAGTATCTATCTATTTTGTGTATCCTATTTTGATCTTTAGATACTTGAATAGATGATAGGGTGATAGATTATTAGAAATAGAAGATTCTCGCTAAAACTACTTTTTTATACATATTTAGAGAAAAGATTTTAAAAAAACAAGGATGATAACATCCATAAAAGCGAAGCTCTAAAACGATAGGACAAACGGACATTATATCACTTGTATAGTGTCAGAACTGAATGATCAAGAGTCAAAGCCAAATTGTGAGTAAATTTGTTGAAAAACTTCTTAATACAGAATAATATTTATGGACATACTTACATTTTTAGGACTTGATTATAGAGTTGCTTTGCTTATAATATTGTACTTTGTCAGGAATCAGTATACCAAAAATCAAAGCAATCGAATAATTACATAAAAATTTCTTGTCAAAAAAGTAAAAAATCAACATGTTTAAAATGGACGCCCGGACATTCTGGTAATGATGATAGAGTTTCTACGCTTTCTAAACCGTACCTAACTACTACAGGAATCACCATGCAAGGTTTGAAATCGATAGGACAATTCTAACATGCTTAAATCAACGAAAAAAGCTATCCGTCTCGGACAGACAGACGGACCGACCCTAATTATAGAAAAGGTTCGCTTTTAAAAAGTTATTCTATTAGGATATATTTTAAGTTTTAAGGAAAAATTACAATAAAGTTCTTTTTGGATTCGGGAAGATTAATTTACAAGGGTGAATCAAAGAACGGAGGGCTGTAGCTTAAAAGAAAATGCATCTTCAAACTTATATGGTTTTGTTTAACAATTATGTTATACCTAAACGGTTAAGATTCACTGATAATAAAATGAATTTTGAAAATAAAAGTAATACAAAGTCAAAGGATATAGGAAACATTTCTATGCTTGAATTTAGATTATTGAATTAAGGCTAAGGCACTCTTTTTAGTTTATTCAAAATATTTGTGCATTGAAAATTTTGCAAAGCTCATGAAAATTTGTAAATTGAAATATGAATTACATAACCATCCTATTATATAAAGTAGTAAGCGTTGTTTGTCTGTCCCGAAGGATCTCGCTAACCGCTGAACCGATATTGTTCTCCTTTACAGTGATGCTTTTTATAGGTCCTGGAAAGGTTTTAAACTAATTTTGGAGTGGGTGTCTTCACCCCCCAACCAAAAAAAAAAAATATTTTTTTTACTCTTTTGAAACTTAAATTTAAAATGGGATGAGGTCGACTTTTACCCCTCCTACCTTAAGTGCACCTAGACGCTTCTAGGGGCGTAGCCGCTAGTACAAATATAAAGTGCAAATAATCAAAGCTAAGGTAAGTTGTATTATGCTGTGCATGCAGTGCATAGCCTTCATCTATGTCTATTTTCAGAGGGCAGAAACGACGGAGGTAGTCGTGCTGGCACGCTGCAGAGAGGTCAGGTCAACAATATGAATAACTTAGATGATTCCTGGGGCTATGATATGGGTAGGTTTATTTTTTCATAAAAAAATTTGGGTAGCACATCTACTCTTAGAGAATGTCCGACGCAGTATATCATATGATAAAGCTCCAGGCTTCCACTTAAGTTTAATCTAATTTACATGAGACTGTATATAATTTTGAAAATTGTAGTTTTGATAAAAACTAACTCTGTTATGGCTATCTACCTTTCTTAATATCTTTCTGTCTATTGATTTATCTATCTATCACAGGTGTTGACGGAGATGCGGATGACAGTGAGTCTGTAATAACTGACCTGTTATCGCCGGGCGGTCAGGCGGACGCCCAGACACTGGCTTGCATGCTTCAGGAACAGCTGGACGCCATCAACAATGAAATCCGGTTAATTCAGGTATGAATTATTATAGCATAAATATTACCTTACAATACTGCTCTTCAGATTGTTGGGGTTAGTCACACTCACAGCTTATACCAACAACGAAATTTATACAAAAAAATCACGAAACCTATACGTGATTTTCAGCTGTTGTTGGGTGCCAACATTTATTAGAATTGACGACCTTCTTATCTGCCCCCAAATATTATTTAGATTTATTTCGCTTGTTTTCTATACCTTATCCCCATGATATTCAACTTGGATCTTTATCAGGAATTTATAGCAAAAAAACGGGTATCAATTGAAATGACGCCTGTAAGTAACTACTTCTGTTAACGTCATATATAAAAGTATATTAAAAAACACATTAAATATATTTTTTTTCAGGAAGAAAAGCAGTCAACAGAGCAGCGGGCAGAGGAGCTGGAATCCAGAGTTGGAAGTGTTCAGGTAAACCTTTTTTTCAGTATGGCTTCCAAATCGATTAATATCCGCTGGACAAGAAGTGGTTCTAAGCCCTACTGAAAAATTATTTTTCCCACCGTATTATAGACAATTTTCTATGGATAGCAGGATTATAAATCATAAGAATAATACCAGTTTTCCTATCCGCAGAAAGCTGTCTATGATACGATGCGATAAATGACTATTGACTGTACTTCTAGTAAAGGAGCGCTTCCTAAACTTGTAGTTTGTGTAAAAATGATTCTGAACTTATATTGTAACAATTAAAATTGCATTTTTATATTAAATTTGTCTTTTGTAAAATTAATCATTATTTCAGGACATGCACTCCCTGCTACAAACACCTTCCTGGGGCGGCAACACACCCCTGCAGAACCACCTGGGTGTGCCACCCCAGCCCCCGCCTCGCTCCCGCCTTCAGCCCCACTACGACCCTCTGTCGTCGCCGCCCTTGTCGGGTCGGTCAACACCCAAAGCGCCCTCAATGTTACAGCCCCCAAGGAATGACCCCTACGCGCACAAATATCATACAGTAAGTTATTTATTAAAATTTAAAAAAGAAAAGTATTAATGGATAATGTTTTTTTTGAAATTCAAATTAAAAGCATGCTTTTAAAAGATAAATAAATATATTCTTCCCCTTTTTTTCACTAAATTCGAAGTCAAAAAACTTAAGTCATAACAAAAATCTTATTTATTAGATGCATCTCGCCACCCCTAGCCAAGAGTTTAACCGCGAGGAGGCAGAGAAACAGCGGCGGATGATGGAAGGATCACCGCCAACCCCCAGGTATAGAAGATTTTATGCAATTAAAAGTCATTTTTGCATTCGTAACGCAAATTGGATATAGAATATGTGGAATGGATATAATTTTTAAATACCTGTTTAATTAATGTTTTGATAATACATAGGTAATATTTGTAAAAAAAAATAGTTAAGTAGGTATTAATATTTATTCTTATTTAGATCTCTACGTCTTGCCCAATTATCTGCTAGTCAGGAAGAATTAAGGAGGTAAACCTTTTTTTTATAATAGAAGAACTTTGTGAATTATATAATTAATACCTATAAGTATAGGAAAATGAACATACAAACCAGATTTGTTTTTTGGATTTTTAGATTATAAAAATATAAGGGTGTATATTTTTCTTAGTTAAAAATAAGCAGGGAATGTGATACAATGAAAATTTTCCCACAACCCTCTTCTCTTATTCCCCTACCCCTTCTTACCCACTTCCCTTCAGCTGCATCAAAAAATAAGTTTTACGCCAACTATACGTCAACAAAAAATTTGTTTTTCTGTAATTTCAATTGGAATTAATTGGCTGAATCACAGCCCCTAAAAATAAGGAAATATTCAGTATTTTTTTTGTAAAATTGGGGGAAATATAGAGAGGGGCGGGAGGTTTGAAAATATACACCCCTGATACAATATTAGTCTTGAAAAAGTGTAGTATGTTTATTTACCTATGAGAGTATTACTAATATCGTAAGATATAGAATTTTATTTAGTTTACTACTTTTTATCTATTTATGCAACTTCTACTACAATTTATTTAGACATAACTATTCAAATGAGAAAAGTTGGGGGGTGATTATTGTAGAATTGTCGTAATCTTGGTATTCAGCCTAATTAAAAAATCAAATCTTGAAATTAACGCTCAGCTTGCTAGAAACAAGTTTTATGAGGTAAAAGTTTGATCAAGAAAGAATTCGATTTCATTGTGAAAAATTATACCTCAGTAAAAATGCTTTTTTTGCGGCTTAACAATATTTAGACACTTATTATGTTTGCTCTGAAAGTGCTTAGCTAGCACTGAAACCTCCTCTCATTATTTAGAATAATTTGAAAAGTTGATGGGTTCTTTTTATGTCTGACCCCTGCGATAAAAATTCAAAATAATGAGAGGGGGGGGAATCAATTTATTTCAATTGTGCCTAGTAAAATTTTATTTAAGAAGTTTAAAATACATAAACTTTTACCTTTCTGGGATGTGCCCCTAATATTCAGATTACGAGATTTCTACAACAGTCACTTCCCTTATTTAGAAATAATGAGTATTATAGTTAATTAGGAAATCTATACTTACATACATAGTTTTATTATTATTTTTATTTTTTTTCATATTCTTGTACTGTCAATTTTTATTAATACTAAAACTTTGTGTTTTGTTTTCTATTAAAAAACTAACAAATTTCTATTTAAAAAGTGGGAGATTTTGATGTATAAATGTGCACTAACGGGCAATTATTTGTATTTTTTTCTCTAAATGTAACTGAACACTTTTTGGGGGAAAACATTTATGTATTTATGGAATTTAGTAATCATTCTCTCAACACCCACCCTCAAAAAGATAAATATTCAATATTCTTTTGAGAAAAATCTAATATTTTGGCACAAATTCCAAAATGGAACTGGGTTACCTACCTACTTTTAAAAAATAATTTACAAATTTTTGAAAATATTTCACTTGCTATCAGGAGTACCCCCGTGTATTCACCCGCGGGCACCATAACCCCGGTCTCTAGCTACTGCGGAGGCCAAGAAACGCCAACAATCCTATCGCCTGGTGGCGGCGGGGCCGAGGCTGGCTTCATGCCTATCTCGCCGTCGCAGGACGGCGGTTTCCTGTCGGCTCGCTCCACCCCGGCTGTTATTAACGATCATATAAGGTGTGTTGAGCAACCAGTGAATCAAATAAATTGATTTTCCCACTTCCTGGTTACACCCTAAACCCTTTTGAATGAAAAGATATGACACATATCCTATTCTAAATAATTTGATGCTATTTTCTTGTGTTCAAACTGTTGGATAATTTTCTAATATGTACCTGTAACAATTGAGAGGCTAATAAATATTTTGCCAATTGACTTATGATATGGGGGTATTTATGTACATGTACAAGATTATTCATAAATGATTCCCTTTTCATAAATAAGGAAATCTTTTTTTTGAAACATTACTGGTACAAATTAGAAAATCTAACGTAACCCACAAAGCACAAATACGCACCATTCCACCTTCAGCCAACATGAGTATGTTAAATTAATGCCTTTTTTCAACATGCACGCTTTCAATTTCAAAATTAAATTCACCTGTTTTAATCTAAGTCACAGTTTGGCCCTAAAGGAGACAATCCATGAAAGAGATATAAATAGATTTTTATTCACTTGACTGGGTGACCAAAATGACTATTTTCTTTCATGGAAACTCCCTTTTCCTAATTAAGATTCTTCCTTTTCCATTGACCGATTTGCATGATTAATGTTGTTTATGCAAGATTATTTGTTTTAAGACATGCTTGCCAAAAAAATAAGAACGGTTACGTCCAATAGTAGCAAAGATTTTTATATTTGAAAGAGAAGTTAGGGGTGGGGGAGTAAGGGAAGGTCAAGAGAGAGAATAATGGTTTGAATTATCTGCACTTTTGATAATAAATTTTGGCAATTCACTATCATTACAGACAAACATAAGAACAGATATAAACACTTACAAAGTTTCTTTGCTACTAAAAACGAAGTCATATTTAAGTTTTATAATCCCCTTGCACTTTTCATTTCTATTGCACCATTTTGTTACTGTAGGTATTGATTTATTATTTTTTAAGAAAATTGAATTTCAAATTAGACTTTATATTAAAAAAAGAAGAAAAAAAGATTTTGATGTTGTTTTGTGAAGTAATTGTGCTTTTGTAACATGAAATTATTATTCCTTATTCCAACATTTTTTATTTTAGTTTTTTTAAATAAATTTTTTGTAGGGGCGATTACTCTTGGGAGGGTGGTGGTATCCTCCCCAAAAATAGTTTTAAAAAACCTTCCCGGGACCTATGAGAAGCTACCCTGTTAAGGAGAACCAGATCGATTCAGCGGTTAGCGAGATCCTTCGGTAAAAACACACAGACAAACAGACATCCTGTTACTTTAGTATAAGGGGAAAAAAATCTTATTTCAGTTTAGGTACCTAAAAATTAAATTCAAGATATAACAATTTTAATATATCCATTCTTTAGTAGAACTTTTATATATTACTTTAAGCATGATCTGTTTATTTTTGCACCAATTTGATATTTCAAATCTTTTATTGGTTAATTTATTACATAAACCGAAGTTAGAATGGAGGGATGTGACAATGTCGCTTCAATTAATTTACTATAACTTTCCATTTTCACATAGATTAACCAGCTATAAAGGGCAGAATGTCTTTCATAGCAGGGAGGGAGGGAGGTGACATTGGACTGTAAATTTAATTACATAGGTACCCAAAATTTGTGGGATATTCTTCCATCCTGAATTCCTGAAAAGAAATAAACTTAAGAAACACATTATAGAAAAAAAATATTTGTATCAATAACTTAATTAACAAAGGAAAAGTTGTAATTTAAAGTAAGTATTAGCTAACATAGTAATGATTTTGAATGCACCAAAAACGTTGTTCAGCACCTAATGTTGTGACCATAACTATGCTATTATACATTGCACTGCTATATTATCATTATCAGGGACTTGGGGAAATACAATCAGAAAATAATCTTTTTATTTTCATAAAAACAAAAAATATGGTTTTTAAACTTACAAATACCTACCAAAAAAAGAACAAGAGAAAGGATGAAAAATATACTGGGCGCTTGGAGAGATTTTCTGTTTTTTTTTACTATTATTTTTTTTTGGTTGCATATAATAGATTATTTTCTGATACTATTTCCCTATCTCCCTGATTATTCAATGTTGTTTTACTGCACTGCACTTCACACCCTGGAATAGAAACAGATACTCAGCCAATTTTATCAATTTTAATCATGTTATGTTTGAGTGAATTATATTATAGAGGGTTGTGTTTTTAATACATTTAAAATCCTATTATATAAAGGAGTATGATTTTTATGTCTGAAGCTTATTGACTTTTAAACTGAGATTCTTTTTTATTAGGGAAGCCTCACATAGGTTAAGAGGTGGTTATAGTATATTTTAAGGATTAAGCTTTGGGTTGGGTTTATGCCTTTTTTTGCCAATTTCTTACTCCCTTTGAAAAAGAGCCCACAACCGCTATTCGAGTATGAATTATTTCAAAGCTGGAAATATACAGAAACATTACATGATTAAAGTTGATGATCAATCTTTAGATATCTGTAACTATTCCAGTCTACACCAGGGATACAGAGATAGATCAATGAAAGATAAATAAACCTTTATCCAAATATATAATATAAAGGAAAGAAATTTATCCTCCATTAACCTATCCATGTACCCCAATCTAACTTGCACTGCAAACTGGTTCTTAGGAACTGCTTAAAATCAAGGACAGTTGACGATTAATTTGAAATTTCAATTAAAGAATTATTAACTTATATTAACCTATCAAACATATTTTTACCCTTTTTTACAACAAAAACTATAAGAAAAGTTATAACAGGACAATTTAGTGAAATTAGAAGTATTTTCATTCTATATTCCAAATACCTATGTTTTAATATTTTATACCCATTTTAAACTTTTACCCCATTCAATTTTTATTTCTTACTTTCAAGCCTAAAATCGTAGCGAGTCCTTTGATGGAAAACAATGAAAAAAGTATTTGTTGAAAATAATACCTATAGAATTTCTAATTTTAGGGCAAGCGTGGAGGAAAGTTCTCATTCCACCCCTTCACCTCTCTCTTCTGCAGCTTCTAGTCAGGTCAGTCATTTAACACTAAGGCTAACAGGATGAAATATTGTAAAGTAGTATTTTTGAAATTTTTGACATCTCTAATCTCTCTCTACGATTATATATTAAGATTTACTATTGCTGTAAATTATTTTTAGTTAATTAAAGATTTTTTTTAATATTCAGGATTCCTTACATATATCTCAAATTGCCGCTCAAGAGCGGGCGGCGGCCGCCGCTGCAGCAGCCGCCAAAAAGAAGGGCATTCGCTCATCCCTCGGCAGAATATTCGGCCGCAAGGAGAAGGGCCTAAAAGGTCGGCCGGGCGGATTTGTGACGGCTCCAATGAATGCTGGTGGAGTGCATTCTGTCTACTTGGCGGACTCAGAGATGGTGCAGTCGGACAGTATGGGCGGCCTGGGAGGCCTTGCCGGCAAAGGGGACTTTGATCGGCGGAAAAAGAAAAAGTATGTTTAACTTTATTACTAGAATATCTACCTAGTTTTAGAGAGATTTTAAATTCTGTTATACTTGAAGAAAATGAGTTTAAATTTAGATATATTTTTTTTTGGTTTAAATATTATTTTAAAAAGAAACTTTAAAAATCAGTCGTGTGCTTTTTATCATGAACTATTTAGCCAACTCAAAATAAAATCTGTAAATCATCATAGGAGCATAATAGAACTTCCATAAGAAGCAGTACCCAATAAGTATTTTCAAGACGCTTTTCTTCAGACTGATATATGAACATCTTTCCACTATTATATAACAAATTTGTGTATAGCTCTTGGAGCACTTGACGTATTTAGGCATTTCAGGCATGAACTTCTGGAGGAGGCAATGAAAGCTGGGACACCCTTCGCCTTATGGAATGGTCCAACCATTGTGGCCTGGCTGGAACTATGGGTGGGCATGCCTGCATGGTAAGCAGCTTTACATATATATACTAGCATTTGCTCCCTTGAAGGCCTTTATGGTTATTTTTTTTGTACAGCGGAGGGGATTTATCTTGGGATGGTCCACTTCTGTATTAGTTCAAAACCCTCCGGAACCTGAAAGTAGCTATTTCAATGTTTTTGTGCCAACCAAATTTTGATGCTTAGGTACAGACAGACAAATATTCAGCCTACTAAACTTTATTCAAAGATAGCTTAATGGGACCTCCACCCACCCAAAATTTAGTCGAAGAAAGGTGAGATAAAAATGGTTGGAAACGGGTGATTTTCTCGGGGGAAATGATCAATAGTAATAATGGTAACATGTAACTCCTGCGAAAATCCAAAAACTAGGGTCGCTTTTTAAACAATGTTTTATATTTTATTCTGTGTAGGTATGTAGCCGCGTGTCGTGCCAATGTAAAGTCTGGAGCCATCATGTCAGCTCTTTCTGACACAGAAATTCAGAGAGAAATTGGCATCAGCAATCCTCTTCACAGACTCAAGCTTAGATTAGCTATTCAGGTACAGTTCATTTCGTGCTCGTTTGCTTCTTTCTCATCCTTGTTCATACAAAACTAATTTTAAGGTTGTTTGCAGAAAATCCACTAATATTGTTTAGAGAAAATATAATGAATGTTGTATATATCTTTACCGTATGTGTGGTGGGATAGTGGAGGTTGATATAATTGAATAAAGTTTAGTGTAATTGTCCTACCTATCCAGGAAATGGTAAGCCTAACCTTCCCTAGTGCGCCAGTAACCAGCCTGTCATCCCTTTTATTATTTATCTAAATATCTATCTATCTGTCTAAGGAATGGTAAGCCTGATCAAGTGCGCCAGCAACCAGTCGGTCAACTTTGTTCTACTATCCATCTATTTAAACATTTATTCAACTATTAATCTATCTAGGAAATGGTAAGCCTGACCTCACCAAGTGCGCCAGCAACTAGCCGGACAACCCTAGCCTACGGTGATATGAACCACGAGTGGATTGGCAATGATTGGCTTCCCTCACTTGGCCTTTCACAATATAGGTATGTAAACATTCAGTGATAGGTCAACAATTGTATTGTAGATCAAATAAATTTTTTAAATAGAAAGTAGAACATTTTTATATTGTAAAATGTAGAAATGTTTCTAAATTCTATAACTTAGTAAGTTAATAATGAAGAAATAGTACCTACAAATTTTGAATTACTGACTGGTAGAAGAGTTTAAGAAAAATTGATGATCATTTTTTAAAATTATTGCTTTCGCCCCTAGGCTTATATGGCTAAGCCCTTATAGTGTACGGGTTGGAACCCCCAAACATTTATTTTGCTTGATTAAAGAATAATTTTTTTTGGGGGGGGAGAAGGGTGACATTACAAACCTATCTCTTGGAGGAGTGACACACCCCTCCGCCAAATAGACAAAATGAATAAATCTTAATCTACTCTGTTTTACTATATTTATTTTTTTTAGGACGACATTTATGGAATGTTTAGTAGATGCGCGGATGTTGGACCATTTAACTAAAAAAGACCTTAGGGTGCAACTTAAACTTGTTGATAGTTTTCATAGGTAAAAATCAAACTTTTACCTACTAGTTTTAATAGCGAAGCTACTCATTAACTCATTTTGCAAGTCTGCCTAAAACCAGAAATTTGGTTTGCTCTCTTACTTCAAGGAGTAGATTGCTATTTTTGTAATGAATTTCAGCGGTTTTACTCCTATAGCGTCTGGACCACAAATGGAAGTTGAGATTAAGAAAAGTGTATTTTTATAGATCTAGGAGAAAAAATTACTTATTACCAACATAACAAAAAATCGTTTTCTAACTATTTTTTTTTATTTTAGGACTAGTCTAATGTTTGGTATAAAATGTTTGAAGATGATAAATTTTGACCGAGACCAATTGACAGATCGCCGTAGACAGGCTGAATGTGATATTAAAGTAAGTATTAGAGTAGCAGTGCTTTCCTTGCAGTATAACTTTTGTGCTACAAGTTACAAATATATCCCCCCCCCCCATATTTTTGAAATAAATTGAAAATAAGGGGATTGGGGATTTTTCTAATCCTACTAATGTCAGTTACCTAGTCAGTTACTATTTTATGGCCCTATGTGTGTTTTTGTCTTTTATATTTACTGATAATTAAACAATAAACAATAAACATTCATATTTTTATTTAATCCTAGGTTATATTATGTTGTATTTTTGTAAAAATTAAACAATCCAAAACTATAAAACATGCAGATTTTCATCGGGTTTGTTTTTGTCAGTCATAAGTTTTTCTATGTAAGTGAACTCTTAAACATTATGAGCATTCAACTTTTAAAAAGGAGGATGGTTATAAAAAATTTGCATTCTAGGGGGCCAATCATAAAAAAAATATTTTGTTATGTTTGTAATGAATTTAATACTTTTTCTAGGATGTATTAGTTTGGAGTAATGATAGAGTAATGAGATGGATCATGGGAATAGGTTTAAAGGTAATAAAATCTTTTTAGTTATTAATCCCCGAGCATCAGCTTGTTTACATTTAGTCGATAGGTTCAATTATAATTATGAATCGTATCATAAATAAAGACAATAAAATTATAGGTGCCTACCTGCTGGCTGGTGCTAAGTCAGATCCATGACACTGACATTAGTGGTAGGTTGACCCATTGACAGGCTCAACTTTTTATTCATTGCAAAACAAAAAATGCGCAATCAAAGGATTTGTCAGGCGGTTGTTTAAACTTTTAACATCAACAGAGAATTAGAAAATTCTTGAGAGCATCTTGCAAGACTTTTCAATTGCGTGTCTGCTAATAATGTAACACATACACTCATACAAATACACTCAGCTGTGCGCGAAGCTTACCAATCTACGATTGGCCAAAGGACTCTCACTTCCAATTTTCGTTTGCATCTGAATCCTAACTTCAGATAATCAGGGCTACATACATACACACGATTGTTAAAAATAAATCACAGGCTGTATTTTAAACTAAGCATACATTGAAAAGATAAAAAAAATTGCAAAAGCAGAGTTAGTATAGAAAAATAGGCTACTCTTAGAGGAAATCCTCACACTTACTGGTATTATAATCTTATATTTTTGTAGGACTATGCACCCGCATTAATAGAATCTGGTGTTCATGGTGCTCTCATAGCTTTGGACACATCCTTTACTTGGGAATCTATGGCTCTGGCCCTGCAAATTCCAACACAGGTATTGTCAATAAATCTTCCTAATTCTTTATAACTATAAACATTTCAATGTTCATCCTTCTGACCTTTATCATAAGTACGTCAATAAAATTAAAATGTTATCTTAATCCCCACTAAATCATATATTCTATATTCTTTTTAAGACAAGAATTATTACTAGATTAATGGTTTACGTGATCGTTAAGATTCACTTATGATCCTTTGTTAATTCAACAGGGTTTTTTTTTATTCTGCGCAAGGTTTTCCCACGTTGCGAAAAAATATAATTTCTCCCCCGCCCCCTTATTTTTTGTTTATATAAGCTTTTTTACCTAAGTAAAAAGCTTCTTAGAGCTGCAAATCATTAAACCATTGGGGAACCAGCTTTTCTTTCCCTCTCTCTGTCGAAAATTGTTTAAAATATAAGACAGATTCACTTTATTTTCTCATTCACAAACCCCCTTTTTTCCTCCCACCTCAGCAAGGGATCCCGCGCAGAATAAACACTCCTGTAATTCCATAAGCTTAAAGATAACCCGAAATAAGACCAACCTAATTTATTAAATAAATTTTAGAACCAAGGTGCCCGGACAATTCTGGAGCGGGAGTACAACACCTTGCTGCAGCTTGGCACAGAGAGGGACCCAGAGGCCACCCCCTCCTGACCATCAGGTATACACAACTAGACAATAGACTTATAAAGTATAGATGGTCAATCCTTTTATTGGACCAATAGTATCAAAGTGTAGAAACAAGCCGACCTCATTATTGGTTAAAAAGTGGCATGAAAGGTCAAATTTTTTTATCATTTCATCCAGTTAAAATTTCTTAGAATAACAAAATGGGAAAAATTTTACTAAATATTATGATCAAAAATCTTTGTCTGCTAGATATTCCTTTTTAAGATAGGCAGACTTTTGTGTTAGAATAAGCATCCAGGGTAATACATCTAATATAAAACTTTATAAAGGTTGATCTTTAATCCCCTTTCATGAATGGAATCCTAACAGTTGGACATATAACCTTATATTACCCTCTTCTCAATAACTCTCTGGGAAGGATAGTATAATGAAAGTTGAACTAATCAACAACTCTTTCAACGTTTTAAGTTACTAAAGTCATATTTTTACAGTTAAGAATTAAATTTAAGATTATATCCTCGTCCATATCTATTGAAATCATTGCCATTTATCATTGTCTAGGAGACGAAGAACAGTTAGCAGACAACCAGCCGGAGCAACAATAGATATTTCAATCAACATCAACAGACAGACATCTGGAAAATTTATTGTAAAACAGGACAGAAAAAGATTTAGGAAATATACCCTATACCTTGTCTGTTTTACTATTTGTTTTTCAGAAACTTTGTCCCTGGTCATGCTTTAATTGTTGTTTTTATGAAAGGAAGGAGGACTATTGTAGATATCTTGTAATTTAAAAAAGAACATAAAAATCTGTAACATCCTTAAAAATTTCTAGGATTTGTTTATTTATTACTCTTTACACACATATTACGAGATATTTACAAGTCTTATCTCTTCTCTCTTTTTATTATTTATTACAAATTTGAAAAACCTATCTAGTCTTGTCAGAGCAATTATACTTTAAACCAATAAATTGGAAAGGGATTTCTTTTCGTAATTATTAAAATTAAGTTTCAAAATTGTGTAGGGTAAAAAAAGGGGGGGGGGGTAAATTGTGGTGACTCGTGCCACAACATACCAGCAATTTTATTTTGGGCGATACTCCCTTAGTTTTAGAGATAATAAGCTGAAATCTTTTGGATTGTGTCACTAATTACCCCAAGTTTTGGTATCTTTCAAAAAAACGGCGGCGGGACCGCCGTTCGCCGCCATTTATCGCGCCGCCAAAAAAAATTTTGTTGCATTCTTCATTTTATTAGTACACTAAGTTTTATAACTTTAAATCCTACAAATACATCATTTTTACACTCGAAACTATACTTAAAATAAAATAAGAATTCTCAATAGTTTTGTTACTTTGTATATACTTAAATTGCCATTTTTACACTGAATCTTTCATTAGAAATATTTTTGTCAATAATAATTTTTTTTTTATTCAGGCATTACAACATATACAATGGGGAAATTTAAATTATTTTACATTAACATTGTGTTTTAATGATTTTAATGTTTTTTTTTATTATTGAAGACATGAGTTTGGCATTTATTCATACAGATTTTTATTTTTATCAATCACAGTGCTTTTGTTATTATCTTCATTAGTTTCTGTTTATTTAAAAATACTAAAAAAAATTTTCCTCAAGGATAAAGGTTAAGTAAATTGACTATAAAGTAATAAAATATGTAATCATTTGAAAGTTAATAAGAGATTTAATAGAAATGATACAATGAATATAATAAAGACCGCATGAAACTTATTTTTCATGAAGAAAATAGTTAATAATTGCATCGTTTTATATACATCTTTCTGCTGATATTAAAATAAAAATTACAAGATTATAACCAGTTTTATTCGCCCAGAGAGGAAAATACAAGGTAAATTGTTTGAAATACGATGCTATACAAGATTCTTTTTGAATGGATGAGAAACGGTTCTAATCCAGCGGATATTAATTGGTTCCTAAGCCATACCGGAAAAAGAATTAAATGCTTTTTAATTTAGTCAATTTTGCTTATTCCATTATCCCTGACCGAAGTCGAATCTGTGTATAACTTACTAATCCAAAGAATAAAATGTAAAATGGTTCCGTCACACTAAATAAAATCATAGAAGGTGAAATATTTTTTATATTTTTATCATAATTTGTTTGTGTAAGGAACTTTAAAGTTTGTGTTCTTATCCAGCATTTTATCACATCCGCCTAGTGTTCTAAAATGGCATTATATAAGGTAAAGTCAACAGTTTGTGCTGTTTTAATAATACGCAGTTTTCAAGATTTGTAATGTTAGGACAGGAAGTTAATATCCATAAAAACTAGAATGACATTGACCAACAAAAATTACAAAAACATTATATGATTTAAATATCAAAATATTTGTCTCTATTCCTATGTAACACTAACTGCTAAATAATAAAATTAAAGTTTATTCTAGTTTGTAACAGGGAGGGAGGGGATAATGGACTGTAAATAAATTATACTTGCACCCAAAGATTACAACGACGTCATCTTATTCAGAGACTTTGGGTACCTTTTTTTAATTTTGGAATTTGAAGTATATAAACTCTTCAGCTAAAGCTTCAGAAGGGGTAATTTTGTTCATTATCATTTGGGATGCATTTATATTGATTTATTGTCCATTGTCTTGTCTCTTATCCTCCTTGAGTTTGTATTCTTATTTTTAATTGTTGTCCCAATTAACAATTTCTCTGAATTTTTACACTCAATAGTTTTATGTTTCAACAATAAGTTAGGCAACTTAAAGGATACGCAGAAAGATAGGGTAATGAAAGATAAATTAACTTTCTCTATTTTTCATTAATTTAGATAGGTAATTTTTGTATTTGGTAGAAGATTAATATATCTTTCAATTCAATGACCTATTGAACTATCCATAGGCAACTAAATTGTCATAGATTTAGAAAATATTAGCTTAATTTTATTTCCTATTTTCTAATTTCTTTTTTTTTATCTATAACTTTATTTTGCTTTGTTAGATATGAGCTTTGATAAATTTTCATTTTAAGATACTCCCCCCCTTGAAAATATTATGCAAATATGCATAAACTAATTCTCTTTTTTTAGTATTAACTTAATTTAAATTCCCCCTTTTTTGGCTGTGTATTATTTTAATAACCCAATTAACCAAAACAATCATTTACAAACTAATATCAACAATAACCATTAAAAAATATTTACCTAAGTTTAAATTTCATACTGCATTTGTAAAGCTTTTCTAGTTATAAAATGTAATGTTAAGTTATTAACAAAGATAGGACTAAAAAAGCTTTTTTTCTTCACAAGACTTGCTCTGCTCATATTATACCAAATCAACTTGATATTTCTAATTTTTGTTAATATAGTCAAAAACGCATCCGATCTCATTATTTTCTGGTGATTTTATTTGTTATTATTTTTTGGATGCTTAAAAATGAAATATGATGTAAAGCGTTTTTAAAAATGTAATAAGAATACCATTCAGATGATAGGTTTTCATTTTTTTCCCAGTATGGCTTCGAATCCGATGAATGAAAACTGGTTCTCAACCATACTTTGAAAACATATATCGTATGGTTTTATAGGACATTTCCACAAAAAATAAAACAAAAATTATAGGATCGGTCTTTGTTTTTGTTGGCCTAGCTTAAGCCCTCGGTGCAAACAAAGTAGGATTAATTCCTATACTTTTTATTTTCATATCCGTTGACAACATATCTATAATACCATACGATAAACCATGATATTTTTCATCTGAATTAAAATAATTAAAACTATTAGTTAGTGCCATTACAGAACTAAACAAAGCCATATTATAGAAAACAAAAATGTGAATATCAAGATTATAAAACCAGTTTATTAAAAAAAATCGCCGCAAACATTTTAAATACTTTTTTTTATAAAAACCCTTTTCTACTGTTCAGGGTTTTTCACTATTCATTATAAACTTTTTTTTCTTAATTTTTATATCTTTCTGAATATAATGTTCATATTAAAAAAAAAATAGAAAAACTCCGAATTAAAAGACCACGAGATGTATCCTAATTTTTAGTTAAAAATGTTTGGTCGCTATCAAAAAGAATTTTTACAAAAAAAATGTTCACCCTTTTATATGTAAAATTAGCTTTTTTCAATTTTAATTTTTATATAACTACAGTTCTCATATTTACATATTTATATTATTATATTATAATTATAATACAAGACTAAACATCAGTTTTTAAGGACAAAATAATAATAATATTAATAGTTATTAAATTATTAAGCTTTTTATATGATATAGATGATCTGTAACAAATTGTAGAAAACTTATTAATATAACAATTGTAACTTTTACACAACATAATTGATACTGTTAAAAATCATTTTAAAAACAAGTTTGACTGCTGTATATTGTAAAATAAAATAAACAATCGTCGACTAACAAAAATGATTTACCAAAATTGATCTCTCTTATATATTGAAACTTATAATTTTTTTGTTTTTTTCTATATGAATTAGTAACTTTTTAATGAATTAATGAAATTTATACTTTTAACTGTGTAATGTTAATATTAAAATACTAGGCAAAGAAAAAATTACGTGTACCCCCTTTTTATTATTATTAGATATTGTTTTAATTAACCCAGCAAAATAGCAGAAAAAATATGTACAAATGTAAAAAAAGGTGTAAAAATTAGTTCAATGTTAAAAGCATTTGTATTTATTAAATTATTGGGGGGAGGGGACGTGGGGAATGACCATCAATTGTGACAAAATTAATTTTGTGCTATGTTTAGGGTAGAATTTTTCTTTTTAGGCTGTCAACCACATATTCAGCCCCCATGAATTACTATTTTATCTCAATATTATAAGAGAATTTAGGCATAAAATTAAAGCTGATACACTTGATGCCCCCCCTCCATTCAAATCTGCTACTCGCTGGCAATGCGCATTCTGTGGTATAGAATTAAATTCTGCATATCTTTGTTATCAAGTTATATTAACAGTATTAGTATAATACAAAACTTTCAGTAAAATATTTGGTTTGTCTTTTTAACAGCGTAGGTGCTCTATAATTAATTTTGTTCGTTATTTGATTATCTACTCTAAAAAGAACTCTTTATAATAATTACCCACAAAAACAAAATGTAGGATGTAGTATCTAATTCTACATTTAAGATATTTTAGTATCTAGATTATAGCAACATTTACTTGTATAATGCATTATCATTATAATGCTTCGTTTGGTGTCAAAGTTTCGAGGGAAGGTGTAAATCTATTTGCATAGCTTTAAATAATAGAAATAGAAGAGTAGAAGAATATTCTGAACCCTTTTTTCGTCAAATCTAAGAGAGAACATTCCTAGCAGACAAAAGTATTGTTTACTTTCGACTCAAGCTGATGTGGATTCTTAAAAAATGATAGACTCGCTATTCGATAGTGAGGCAAAATTATTTTTGTGAAAAATCATCCAAAAGCACATTAAAAATCTACAAAAATTAAACAAAATCATATGTTAATAACCCTCTTAAGATTTTATTTCATTTTTGTAAATTTTTTTATTCGATTTTGGAGGATTTTTCACAAAAATAATTTTGCCTCACCAGCGAGTTGCCAGCCTAACTTTTTTTTTAAGAATCCAACTTTGTTTCAAGCTTTCAAATTGTAAACGAAATTTTTGGGCAATTAATTCTGATTCCGCAAAGCTTT
>LS051193.1:0-12892 GCA_900241095.1 Acartia tonsa | reverse complement strand
TTTATCAGTTGCTTTGCTAAGGTCACGGAAATTCAGCCTTAAATAAATCATATATAGAGAGGTTTTATGAAAGACTTTATAAATGTCCTAATTTAGGTTCTGACACAAAAGTCAAAGCACCTTCGAAATCATTGTGGGCACATTTGTGATTTGCTACGCGAGCTGGACGTAATTGTTTTATTGAATTGGATTCACGCATTCTTCTTTGAAATTATATTTTAAACATTATTTATTCTATTTAATAATAAATAAGAAGACATTCGTTCTAAACACATGACATGAACATAATAATGCCTCTTGAATAATAAAACAATTTGTGCAATTGTACATTCCAATCCTTATCCATCCTTACAACAAAAAAAAAAAAATAAGCTAACCAATAAAGAAAGTTTATGTTATACTGGTCTGTAGAATTTGACATTGTCCACTTTCACTCTGTCATGTCCCCTTAAAGACGGGACCACTAAAAAATTTATCATATTGTCCTTTCATGCATTAGTCATAAAATGCAACCCACCTAATATAAGACAATTACATAACTCTATCCTAATTATCTTATGTAACAAATAATCAATAAATATTGTAGTGATAATTCTTTTACCTATTACATTAATAAATATATTATTTTCCCCTAATAATATTATATAACTACCTAAATTATGTAAAAGTTTAAATATTAAATTAGTATTAAATATATTTTTAAAATATATAATATTCTAAAATTATCAAATCTACAATGATTTTATATTATACATATTCATATTAGTCTGGTATATAGAGACATACATAATAGCATTTCTCGTATTCATTCCAAACCGATTAATATCCAATGGATTATAACCGGTTCTCATTCATACGAAAAAAATATGTCTAATCTAGCATCGTATTATATTCATTTTTAGCCCGTGCCTTCGGCATCTCGGGGCTAAAAACTGGTTTTAATCTTATAACTGTATATTTTATATCCGCGGAAAGCTGTTTATAATACGATGCAAGAAATAACACATTTTTAAAGTTGAGTTGGCCTCCCTTCCCCCAACAAACAATATTAGTTAATTGGTGCGTTAATTTCCATTTTTTTCCAGCAATTCTAAAATAAAAAAATTTTAAATCTTAACTAGGTATAAAATAAATATCTTAATTTTAACTGCTTTTTAGGACCCTGATTCTGATTCCGACAACGAGCTATTGGAGAAGCTTGCAAGTCACGCCAGCCTCCTACGGCCACGCGAGCTGATCATCAACTACGCTGCACCAAACGGCGTCCCTGTGGCGACTGCCGGCGGCGGCATCGGTATTTTCCCAGCCGACCTCGATTCAGATATTGGGCCCAGCGAGTTGTCTGACATAGCAGAGGAGCCAGAGGATGAGTTGACTGATGACAGTGAATCTGTTTGCTCAAGAAATTCCCGCATTTCCTTGCCTAAGATTAATATCAACAATAATAATTATCCTTCCTCAAGCAGTTCCCTGACAAAATCTGTTAGCAATATCAGCAGCGGCAGCAGCAATCATGGCAGCAGTACTTTGATCTTAGGTGGCAGCATTAGCAATATTAGCAACAGCAAATCTTTTTCAACTTCAGTTTCGAGCCTTACTGCAACTTCAAACAATAATTCAGTTAACCACAGCTATAATAATTACAGCAACAACATTCATAACAGTAAGAATAGCATCAACAACAGCTATAAATCCACAAATCTAAACACATGGAGCACCACAACTACAACAACCACACCCTATGTATCAACCTCAGTTTCATCATCTGTTGACTCAAAATTGAACCTGAATGAATCTAGTCCGCATCATATGATCCTTAAAACCAACAGCAACCACTACACAGAGCAGCAGCAGCAACAACAAAATGCTGCTACTGGTAGAAAATCCTCCAATTCAACGGTTGTTGTGATTGATCAAAGTGAAACACAAACAGCTGTTGATGATAGTGATACTTATAAAGTGAGCACAACTACTCAACAACCCAAGAACGAGCGTGTAAGGATTTTTGTGGCCCTGTTTGACTATGATCCACCAACTATGTCGCCCAATCCGGATGCTTGTGATGAAGAGCTGCCTTTCCGTGAAGGACAACTCATTAAGGTAAACAAAAGGATTTTTTTTCTTCAAATTTAGCATTCTAGATTTTTTGTTTTTAAAGCAAGCCCAGAAGCAACATGGAAATCAAAATCTTAAACTCTAAAATCTAGCTTGACGACAAAATGTTTTCTTAATAAGTCACTTAGTCCGTTTAAAAAAACTTGTTTTAAAATTTAAAGTACATATTCTTAGAGTCTTGATTAAATTCATTGATTACTTTCTTATTACGAGAGAAATAAATGAATAGGAATCTATCAAAATATTATTCAATATTTTTTCAATGTTTTGAAAATCTAAAATTTTGCTAATCGTTTTCATTTAAATAAAAAAATCAATAGAAATTGATTCCTAATGAGATAAATTGATCTAACTTTTGTAATTCAAAATTAAACCAATCAATTGGTCTTAAATCAAATATTTTTTTAAATATTATATAAACATTCATTGTCAATTTTGCAAAGGTATTTGGAGAGAAGGATGGTGATGGATTTTACTGGGGCGAAGCTGGAGGAAAATCTGGTTATGTACCTTGCAATATGGTTTCTGAAGTTCAGGTATGATTCTTTCTACTCTTTAATTGATTTGTACTTTGACTTTAGTGTATAATAGATCTAATATAACAATAATTTGATAACTTTAGTGTATAATAGATCTATTAAGACAATAACTTGATCATATTCTTCTAGGTTGATGACGCTAGCGTAGCTGAAGAACTCTTCCAGGAACAGTCTGGCAGCCACTCTGCGGGAACAAGCACAAATACCACAACAAACAACAAACACCACCAACAGGACAAATCTTCTCCTGACAGATGGGCGGATATCTATGAGGATATGCCTGTGAAGAGAAAGATTGCCCTGTATGATTATGACCCCAGGGAGTTGTCGCCTAATGTTGATAGTGAGGTTGAACTCTCATTCAGGTAAGACACTGGTCTCTTGTACAAATAAATGTCATATTAAATGAAAGAGAGCATGTAATTTGTTCAATTGGAACAAAATTAAAGATTTATTTTACACAAAAACGTCCTTTTATAATTTTTAGATTTTAAAGACTTCTAGACTTCATATGATGAATAATTTTTCTATTTTAGGACCGGAGATATAATTCTTATCTACGGCGAAATGGACGATGACGGCTTCTTTATGGGCGAAATAGAAGGCCAACGCGGCCTGGTACCCTCCAACTTTTTAGCCGACATACCCAAAGGCATGGACAGTAAGACTCTGCTGTATCAAATGCTAGGAGCAGCGGCAGTTGGACCGTCTGCTACGGCCGGACCAAGAGTGTTAGGACAACAAAGACAAATGCAGCCGGTAGCCAGATGGTAGCAATGAAAAATAGCAGCATGGTACCAGACAAAATTTATTTATTTGAAGACTTTAAAAAGAATAAGATTTCATATTATATGTGATTCAAAACTATTTCTGTGGTTTGAAAACAATCAATGCTCAAATCAAATAAAACACTTGTGGTGAAAAAGATATAAAGTGAAATAAAATATGGAATATTTTATCAATAAAACAGTTATTAAAAAAACTGATAAAATATAAAATGTGTCCACTAACGGCTGTATGTGTGTTAGTTGAAGAGAAGGAGAAGAAAAAAACTATAACAGTGAGAGAAAAAAGTTTGTCAATGCAAAAAAAGTTTGTACATCATGCATATGATTTATACACACCCCGCTGTCAATTCATGACAATTATTGGTTAAAATTTATATATATTTATGAAATTCATAATCATATGTGACTATATTAGAAACACTGCAAGTGATCGAAATGGTATAAAATAATTTTTAAATTAACCCACAAAAGTGATGCGCGGTGTTAATCTTTGTAACGTGGCGCGTTTTATGCATTTATTGTGCACTTAATAACCTAACACATCATATAAAAAAATCGGTGCAACAATGTTTTTAATCAAAAGTAAAAAAAAGTGAAATTGTATGTGAAAATTTGAGCCTATTCTATTCATTATAAAACCTTGGAAATTAAGTATCTTTATGTAAAGGCAATAAAAATTAAATAATTGGTCTTTTAACCTTGTAGCTAGAT
This sequence comes from Acartia tonsa, assembly GCA_900241095.1. NCBI lineage: Eukaryota > Metazoa > Arthropoda > Copepoda > Calanoida > Acartiidae > Acartia > Acartia tonsa. Next base: position 8,739 of record LS051193.1, on the reverse strand, counting down.
TTTTATCCAATTTTATTCATACAGTTTGATGTATATAATTATTTTGTTGAATAACACTTAGAAATGTGTTGTAACAAGCATCTTTTCATCAGTATTACATAATTTTAAAATCATTATAAAATGTAAATTGTCATAAATGATATAATTGTTATTATAGTAATATAATTAATAATTGTGATAACTTTTTTATGTTTATATTACAAATACAAATAAAGTTTAAGTTAAAAATTATACTTTATTCAATTTTCTTTCTCTTGTGTACCTCAGCCACTCTAAAACGTTGTCCGTCGGAAATCGCTAAAACTTTCTGGTGCTTGTAAAAATGTTATTGTTTCAGTGCTTGACATTCCAGAGAGAGTGGGGACGATGGCCTGTTTATTAAACTAGTCCCCAAAGTTTAAAAATAACGTTTTCTTATTCGTTAATTAGGTTAACAATTTTTGGGACTTTAGTGAATTTAGATTGGTTGATACATTAAGATGTGTGTTCAAACGTTTCGTCCAATAATTTTAATCTACAAAAGGGGATATTTTGTGCATGATCATTGAGGATTACATCAATTAATCGGTCATTGTCTTATCCCTTTAGATCCCTGTTTACATTCACTTTGAAGGGAAGTATCTATTATTTTTTTTAATACCTTGTCAATCTTCTTCCTATGACTTTGATCTGATAATTTGAAGATGAGTTATTTGCGTGGGCAGATCTAGTAGAGTTTCTGCTTTTATTGCGCATTTTTAAACGTCAAAGATACAAAAAAATGTGGCAGTAACGATTCTCTAGATGTCTGACATGTTTGTAAGTTTGTGTTTTTGATAGTTATGAAATGAACATACAAATACATAAATAAGGAATGCATGAAAAGAACTAAATTGAACTCTTAGGTTGAGGTAAAACCTTGGGCGTCAGACAGTTAAGGCTTTTTGGATCTGAAAGATTGCACAAAAGTACTAAAATATGAAAAAGGAGACTTGTAGAACTGCCGAGCAAAAATTAGTATATATACAAAGGTGCATAATAACAAAATAGCGTACAGCTTGGCAATTAGACACTTTTATAAAATGGGCAATTTAAAAGCTACACTTTGCTTTATTAATCAGCAGGATATGTAAAAGCGTGGAAAACCTTCGCCAATACAAATATGTCATTCCTTGTCCTGGTATGATAAAAATCTATCGGGTGCGTTTTACATAATGTTAGGGTCAGTGACACAAAAAGTATTTATTGGGAAAAATAATAAATCAGTGGGTGTTGACTGAATTCTGTCAGATTAAAAATTTTGTTTTGATTTTTTATGAATCATACATCTTAGGGTGAAAGGTTTCGTGTTTTATTAATAATTAAATAATTAAAATATTTTCATATCTTCTACGGCTTCAATAAGAAAGTATAGAATAATAAAAACAAGGATGACAACATCCATAAAAGCGAAGCTCTGAAACGGTATGAAAGACGAACATTAACTGATGTGAAATATAAATATACAAGTTTTAACAAATTTATACGTAAATTTGTTGCAAAACTTTTTAAATTCTGATTAAGGACATACTGACATTTTTAGGACTTGATTATAGAGATTCTGCGCTTATAACATTGTTCCTAATCAGATCAATCGGATGATTATATCACATAAAAATGTTGTTAAAAAGGTGAAAATCAACATATTTAAAATGGACGTACGGACATTCTGGTTATGGTTAAAGAGCTGCTACGCTTTCTAAATCGTATCTAACTACTACAGGAATCACCATGCAAAGTTTGAAATCGATAGAACAATTTTAACCTGCTAAATTAACGAAAAAAGCTACCCGTTACGTACGGACGGATGTACGGACCGACCCTAATTATAGAAAAGCTTCGATTTTAAAAAGCATATTTAAAGACGCATAAATCTAAATGAAAGGCAACTAACTTAGCAGAGCTTCCGCCTACACTAAAATAATACAAAATATACAAGGAGGTTTTTGTTCAAGAGTAACGAAACAAATTTAAAATTATTGAATGGTGCTTTGTACTTAATTAGCTATCAAATCAAATGGTAAAATAATTTTACAGTTGATTTTTAAAGATAAGCTTTTTATGTCGGTTCTTCCATTCAAAGAGAAAATTTTGATCCTATGTATGTTAGAACTGTCCTAACGATGTCAAATCTACATAATGATTCCTGAAACAGAAAAGCGTGATATATATATAATATTTTTTTTTGGAAAAAAAGTAAGTAGATCCATTTTAATATGTTCATGATACTATGTTGACTTTAAAATTACCAAATATATAAATACAATTTAACATTTATAACAACTGGCTCGTTTGTACATTTTTAAATGCAAATTATCTGTAGGCTACCCTACCAAACAAAACAAAAAAAACTACAGCAAACAATAGTAATAAGGGCGTATTATGTGTAGGAAAAAAGTAGGAATTTTAAATACTCTTGCATCTAGAAAGTTTGCAAGGTAAAGAAAAGTAATTAATTATCGGTTCTATTGTATCAGAAGAAGAAAAATCTAGCATAGACTTCAAATGCTATTGAATAAAGCAACATAAGCTAAAAACCTTAATAAACAGAAATAGGGGAGTAAAAGATAGGTTATGGATACGGTAGTCTAAAAAGATATAAAACGTATATATTTCAAGAACCATATATGTATATCAAATGACAGTCATAATAGTTTGGTTAAAATTTTAGTGTAGACCATTTATAGAAATGTTTCGAATTGAACAAAATATTACAATATAAAAAAAATAAATGTTTTTTTATAGACAATAAAATGTAACAATTCGAATTACAAACTTGTATAAAACTTGTTTAGTTACGCCAATATTGAAAGGTGTGTCTAAATCTTCCTCTTTTGGGATTAAAAATGTTCTTTTTACACACTAATTAGACCATCCGTCATTCTAGACGCGGCAGTGCTTCAAACTAGCTAATAATGTTGATTGATAACAATCCTACTCTATACTTTGTAGAGCTAGATTTACATATGTCCGAAATTATTAGAATAATATTAATTTGGTGCTTAATCCACCCACCCCGAACCCTTTTTAAAATAAATTGAAAATAATTGAAGGTGGTATAGTTTTTATTCTTTCTGCCTTAACCTAACCTGACCTTACATAAAGTAAAACACAAACACAAAAAAATACCCCCCTTCCCCCCTCTCCTTTACTTTCATCTTATTTTGTGGCATATAAAACTCCAGTAAAATAGATAATATTTAAACCATTCCATTTGAAAATGGATGAAGGCACAAAAAAATGCTAAAAGTTTCTTGCGAAATTTCTCTGTAATAATCAGATTGTTTCTTTATATCTGTCAGTATTTCATAGTCCCTTTAAAAAAGGAGAATAACTTTATTTAATTCTAATGCAACTTTGATTCCTTCTTTTAACAGTACTGTCCATTTTTATTTTTGCTACGCTATTCAATTAACTTATTTTTTTAAAATTTTACTTAATTCCTTCAGCTACGTTTATACTAAATTTTTTATTCTATGTAGGCAATTAAAAATTATGGTCTCTGTTTTTATATTTTTTTGTATTTTAAGGCTTTAGATATGAATTTCAAAATCAAAGTTTTAATGAACGAAATATTCCTTCATTTATCAATTTTTAAAGGATTTTGATTTTTCTAAATACAGAGTAGTTCTTCTCCTGGCTTCAGACATTATGATATATATACTAGCTTGATGCCCCTAGAGGCCTCTAAAGGTGGGGGAGGATTCAACAGTCAACCATGCCCCAATTTAAATTTTAGTTTTAAAAAGAAAATGGAAAAAAATAGGGGGAAGAATAAGTTTTTATCTAAATGAAACGATTTATCTAAGGAGGATGTTAGTACTCTCCTCCAAAATAGTTATCAACCTTTACAGGATCATAAGCTACACTGTAAAGAATCATATAGGTTCAGTGGTTAGCATGATCCTTCGGTACACAGAGACAATCACAAAAGTAGACACCCAGTTACTTTTATATAGTAACCAGTATACAGTATATACCATCAAGAAATATATGAAAGTTATATAAGTTATATAGTAGCTTCTCTACTAAAAATTATCAAAGTTAATTAATAAATTGCGTTTTATAAGACTTAAATAATAAAAGAGCTACTTGATAATCAGAATGCGTGGTAGGCTTAGAATTTGATGATTTGAGGCCATTGTTTTCCAAATATGGAGCGCAAATGGATGTACAGTATACGTGGATATTATGACAGCCAAAAAATTGTCATTAATTTAGGGTGCTATTTCCCCTGTCATTTATTAATCAGTTTATCAAGTAGGAGGGGAGGGGGATATGGGAGATTGTCATTTTAGGCCGCTACAAGGTATACTTTATTAGAATACATGGTAAGTTGGTGTAAGATCCAAGTGAAAATAAATCCATTGGCGCGTAGCTATGATCAAAATTTATTTGGTATTCTGCCTGGTCAAATTTATCAAGTGGGTGGTAAATAGGAATCAAACAAGAAAGAATATGTGCACATAAAGCTAAATAAGAAAAATATTTTAAAACTGTTTTTTATATATATTAAATGTAAATATGCTGTCTGTTTGATTGTTTGTCTGCTAATGGCTGAACCGATAGTATCCCTTTTCTAGAAACGTTGGTTCAGAGAAGGTTTCAGTGTATTTGACTTAAATTGGAGGGAGAACACTCCCGTACTCACCCCCCGGAGAAAAAAATACCAACTCCACAACTCTAAGCCCTACAAGCTAGAGGTGCAGCAATTAATCATAAAAAAATAGATATCAAAATAGCTTTTAGGCAGTTGGGTAATACTTACACCACATGACTCTTTACTTCTTATCATAATAAACAAGGTACAATAAAAATGACTTGAAAATCACGAAACTTCTAAAATCCCCCAAAAATATCAGACGAATGTCTTAACAAAATTACATGTACAATTACATATTACTGTTATGGAAATATTTACATTTCAGGACTTGGATATGAATTAGCTTTGCATTTGACATTGAACCTTGATTTCCTAGGAATCATCATCTAAAATCAAATGAATATGGCTTTCTAGCAATAATTATAGAGTTGCTACGGTTTTTAATTCGTACCAAACCGTTACAGTAATTTTTATGCCAACTTTGGATCGATAGGACAATTTTAACATGCCTAAATTAACGATAAGTCTGATTATAGAAAGGCTTCACTTGTACAGATTAAAGAAAATGCGCTTATATTTCAAAGAGTTAGGCAGATAGATATATCTTTAATAGAAGGAAACAAGAGAACAATGATCTGTTTAAAATACTAGTCCCCAAAGTTTTATAATAATGTGTTCATATTCGTTGGCTTAACACATTAGGCGACTTTTATCATTAAGTTGAGTGTCTGAACGTTTCAACCACAAATTGTGATCTATAGAAGGGGTAATTTTGTGTATCGTCATTTGATTTACATATAAATTTATCGACCATTGTCTTATCCCTTTAGTTCCCTGCTTTAATAGCGCTATCGCGCTTTAAACTAATCTAGAATTAAAAGCATAAATACCTTATAGAGAATCTACAAATAAATGTCTTTGTTTCTTTCTTTTTCACATTCTGAAAATTAAATATTCTTTGTCCATTCCTTGGTCTGAGAATACTTACACCTAAATATAGAAGTTTTTTATTGAAACTTAAAAAAGAAAAAAAAAACAATTTAAAAAGGCTCCTCTGTTAGATTTTTCTGCACCCAATTACCACGGCGTTGCTACAAGGTCTAATGGTACATAAGGTCTAATTTACAAAAGGACGAATGCTACAAAAGGTCTAATTTACAAAAGATCTAACCTTACAAAATACCTAAACCTACAAAAGGTCTGATTTTACAAAACGTTTAGACCTATTGTAGCATTAGATCTTTTCTAGGATTAGGTATTTTGAAGGGTTAGTTCTCTGTAAATTAGATCTTGTGTTACTTTAGATCTTTTGTAACGACGCCATTACCAGGTCTCGACTGCCGCATATTTTAAGAGCGTTGCTGTGGATTATTTTGAATTTTCATCCCCCATCGCTTCGATTCGAAATTTACCAGACCAACCTTCTCTAGTATTTATTAATATATGGCTTTACAATTTCTGGTTCTCATACCCAATTACTTTTATTACTATTCCAAGAGCATACAAAACTTGAGACACATGAGACAAAGCCACAAGTCAAAAGACAAGCTTACCTTCAGAATTCATAATAAAAAATTACAAGATTAAAACCAGTTTTTATTTTAATATATATGGAAAATTATCTATTATACAATTGTATACATGATTTTTCAGTATGGCTGAGAATTGGTTTTAATCCAGAAGATATTAATCGGTTTGGAAGACATACTGGAAACATCCTTATTGTCATTTTATGGGCATTTAGATGCGAATTTATATCATAACTTAATGATATCTGCAGAATTGCCCCCTTTTTCATTCACTTATATAAGCAAAGGAAGAACAGTAGAAAATGTACATATATGTAAGCTTAAGTGTTTAATAATTCAGATAGAATTGGATGGAAGAGAAATAGTAATTTTTCGCATCCTAATATAGACAGCTTTCCGTGGATATTAAAATAAAACATTATAAGATAAAAACCAGTATTGTTAGCCCTGGGTTACCGAAGGCCAGGGCTAACAAAACTTGTATTGATTGTATGATTTTTATTTAAATGTTTGTAGAAAATTGTTTGAAATACAATACAATACATGATTTTTGAGAAAGGCTGAGAACCGGTTCTAATCCAGCGGATATTGATCTGTTTCTAAGACATACTGTAAAAACCTATCTAATTTGAAAATTTGTGACCAGGCCTTTTAAAGTAACTGAGCTCTTTATCTCAAACAAAGAAAGCAAAACTATTTAATTTCATTACATTTTACTTTTAACTTGTTGAAGAAGAACATGTTAGAATTAGTTGAAACAAATTTTGTGGTCGAAACTAGGCCAACGAGGATGCTAGGTAGTAGATAGGTCATTCAGGTAAAAGTAAAGGAATCGTTTTGACTTTAGCAATGCACTTAATGTAAAAAAATTAAAATTATTTTAAAAATTAATGATTGAAAATTTCGGCTGCAATATAAAATCCAGAATGCTCTAGGTCTCTTGCAAACTTAAAACGGCTTTTGTCAAGACGTGTCTGTTTTTTAAATATTTTTCCAACCTTTTATATTCATATGTTATTAAAAAACAAGAACGAATCATCATAGCAATTACCTTCGACCAAAAAAACTTATAAAAAAAGTTAAATTAGACAATCAAATTATTCACTCAACAGAAACGATGTAAAAAATGAAATAGAAACAAGTTTTAAACAAATTTGGTCAGACAGTAGACCTACGAACAGTCACAAAATATAAAACATCTACACAACAAATAAAAAAGAGTATGACATGTCTATTGTCTAACGTATATATACTGTCAATAATAGTTTTACAGGGTGTTTTTTTTTCTTATTCTAAACCATGCATTTGATAATTGATAAACGAGATACATAAGTTAACCAAAACTGAATAAAATATACATATTTATTATGTAATATATGCAAATAAAATGGATATAAAAAGTATTTTTTTTGTTTTCCTTAGCTCGGATCTTATATTAATTTTTTCAAGGTTTACAACAGCTATTTTACCGCTGGAAAAAAAATTGGAAACTTTGCAATTAATATAAACATGAATTTTTAGCGCTATTTTCTGTAAAAAAGTAAGTTGGTAAATTAAATTAAATAAAGAAACACACTGTAAGTATAAAAATAGTATATTATTCATGTGAAGAAACAAAAAGAAGCTTTTTATTATTCTATATATTTCCATACAAACTTACTCTGTTGATCTCAGTTATATTGACATCCAGGGGTCAGGATCTATTATCTGTTAACAAGAGATATATCTTGACATTAATTATAAAAAGCTAAACTTAAACAAAATAAAAAGTCAATAGATTGCACTTTTTATAATATAGACTGAATATTTTAAAAATTGTTTCATATTAAGCTCAAATAATTATTATTATGTTTTCTATTAATATCTATTTTTTTATGAGAATTAGGATCCTCATGACTGGATAAGCACTTTCTTTGTTATACATTATTCTATCGAAGCAAAGTATGACAATTTACAGGAAGAAGGGATATTCAGCTTTAGACAAAATTAACCTATATGAAAAAAATTTAAAAAAAAACTTTCAAACTTTAACAAACCTTTTATTTAGAAAATCAAGTGGTTTCCAATATATCTCAGGACTATTAACAAATTTGTTGGGGTATGAAACATATTTTGTTGTTGGTTACTTGTTAAAGGTTAGGAGAGTTTAAGTAAGAGTTTAGAGAACTCTCCGGGAAGAGTCCCTTGGAAGCAAGTTGTATTAAATATTGAATTTTTTTTTCATTACATAAATAGGTATGAGTGAGTAAAAGGACAATTTATAAGACACTTAAAATGTATCAAATCATCTGTACTCTAGTAAAAGTCAAAATATGACAATCAGGTATCTTCATTTTTAAGATACTAGCGGTCATGCCTCTAGAGGCTTCTAGAGGCGATTTTCTCTTTGAAGGGTGATAGTTATAAACTTTTCCAGGACCCAACATTGTAAAGGAGAACCATATTGGTTAAGTGGCTAGCAAGATCCTTCGGTACAGACACAGATCATGTTACTTTTATATAATAATTTATTATTTTGATTTAAGATAAACAATGATATTAGAACTAATGTACAAGGTTGCACATGATTGTACAAGTGAGAGCAAAGCA
>LS051191.1:1145-12013 GCA_900241095.1 Acartia tonsa | reverse complement strand
TTTTTTTTGCTACTTTAGTATCTGGTAATTTGGCCGGTTATCCGGCCGGATATCCGGTAATTTGGCCGGATAACCGGATTTTTGCCGGATATCCGGTATCCGGCCAAAAACGTATTCGGCCCAACCCTAGATATACCCTGAAGAGTAGAATCCGATCGGTTCAGGGGTTACTGAGATCTTAAGGGACAGACGGACAGACATTAAGCTACTTTGTATTATAGAATCTCAGATTGATTCAACTGCAATGTCGGACAGACGAAATTTACCCTTAGCATAGATTAACTACACTACTAAAAATGAGTTAATCTATTAATAAAATGCTCGACATTTAGACTTGTGATATTTCTATCCATCTATCTATTTTGTGGACAGCCAGACTTCTCATGGAAAAAGTTTTCAAGAAGAAAACCCAAAGGATTAGGATGGCTTACACATAAAAAACTATTTTTTTTTATATTTTTGTCATGGAAATGCATCCCTTGATAGAAAGGATTAAGACAATGGAAATCAGACTAAGATTTGCTGATCTTATGCCTAAGAGCAGATATTAGAATGTATGTATATAATTTATCAAACAAAAAAATATGATTCTGGACGGGGAGGCGGGGGGTTCATTGGCAGACAGACTTAAAATTAATCAAGGGATAGTTATAAAAAAAAGTTATTTGAATTCGAGATTCATCATAATTATTCTAAATAGATTAATTTGTCAAATGCATTTTGTGTAGGTAGCTAACCCCATGAGTGAGAGCAGAATTAAAACAACATAAAGAAAATATAAGCAACATTTGAGAGTTTAAATATTATATGTACTCTAAAATTGTAAGGACTCACTGAAGACTTGTGGTAAAGGCTGAGAGCAAGTGAGAGAGAGAGAGAGGAAATCTAAATGACCTAATGTTGCAGTATTTATATTTTGTTGTATTGTTATTTGGTTAAATGGTAGGGTTACTAGTTTATAGTTCTGTGGATATTTCGTTCTATTAGACATAATCGGTGTAGACCAGTTCCAAGAATATTCTTTCAGTTGGATTTTGGATAAGATAATAGCCGATAAATTGATGTAGATCCCGAATTACAGGTTAAAACATTTGAACTTTTAACTTAATGAAATAACCAATTATCATTATTAAAGTCCCCAAAGTTGCTAAGCCAATGAATAACAAAATATTATAAAACTTTAGGGACTAGTGTAATAGATAGCCCAATGTCCCCCCCCTCCCATATTTTTCCCTCCAATCATTCTTCCTCCCCTTCTCCCATTCTATTAAGAAAATAATCAGTGCAGCAGCTTGAAAAAGCTGAAGCCGCTAAATTTGACTTCAACTGCATTTTTATTTAGCATGATTTCATCAGCCACGGCCTTTCTAAAGGTTCGTATGCTGTGCCATTCTAAAACTTATCAAATTAATTAAACAAAATTCTAAAAACCAAATTTATGCAATCACTATTTTTCTATACGATACTTAATATCATAAATATATTTAGAAAAATTCTTCTCCTAAACCATAATAAGTATTTTGTATTATAATTATAGACAAGGCTTTCTAGTAATTGGTCCAATAATGCTTTGTCTAGATCATTTCCTATGCGCAACTATATTACAACAAAACATAATGGTTAACATCATTCTTGTTCTTAAGTACAATTACAAAGATTTTTCTTTTTTTTACTTTTTTAAGAAAAATATTTCTAAAATGTCGGGAAATTTAGTTGAAAAGGAGGAGGTAGGTTAAGCTAAAATTCCGTAGAGGTGTGAGTTTTAAGGCTGACAAACAGTAGTAGAACGATAATATTCACTAAATATGTGTATTTCTTATTGAAAAGAACTATAGACAAAATTTTTTTATTAAAGTTAACATGAATTTTATTATTCTACTACTGTTTTTAAGACTTAAAACTCACACCTTTACGTAATTTTAGCACAACCTACCTCCCCTTTTTAATTAATGATTCTCTAATGCCACAAACAAGTTTTTTCTTAGATATTGACATATTAAAATGATGTAATATGGACGTATTCATAAATGCATTTTCAAAAAACATAATACAGTACTTGCAGACCAATTTCACTTGTAGGAAGGTTCCAATGTGGAATTATTCTGTCGCTAAATAATAATCTTAACAATTTAAGGCGTGCTTTGCCCAATGACTATTGGACAGCTGAATCTGTGGAGGATTATATGAGGTGCAAAGTCATCAACTTTCCCATTGGAGTTCAGAATGAGGCCATGAGAAGAAATGCGTTCAGGTAAATAGACTAAAACTATCCAAGGACCCAGATGGTTTGAAGTTTAAAGAACTTAGAAATTGGTTTAAACCTAGTTGTGGGGGTTAGTTTTTTTATCTTTGGCCCCATATCCCCTGCCAAATAACCCTAATCCTAACTTAGACCAATGTTAAGCTTTTCTTAGTAATCCTGCCATTTACAAGATCTCAATGGACGTTTCATTCGGCCGCTTTGGTATTCAGGGTGAAAATTAAACAAACACTATTTAAAAAGAATTTCATCTTCTAATTATTTATTTATTTGAAGGATTATTTGAATCGAAATAATAGGGGATAAGTCTTTGTTTGAACCACTAAATTAACATGTTTTTGCTAAGTATTGGCATAAAAAGTTATTCCATCTTACTGGTATAAAACACATTCACATATATCCATCTATTGGTGTAAAAATCAATATTGGTGTTGGCAAAACAAGTCTGCAGAAAGGTGTTCACACTAAACAGCAATTTTTTTTGAATTTGGCAGGAATTACTATCATGTTAACCGAAAGTAAAATATTCCTAAATTTTGGGCTAGCCCGCATGTATTTTTAAAATTGAAAGCTTTTATGATAAATAAGCAATATTAGATCTTTCTATCAATTTTAAATCAGAGAGAGAGAGAGAGAGAGATGGGACAAATGGCTTTTTATTACGCTAGTCCTCAATGTCATAAAATATAATTTTCTTACTAGTTAGTTAAACAACCTTGGGGACTTAAGTGAATTCTGATGTATTGGTTGGTTAAATTGAGTTGTCAAAGATTTTAACCACTAATTTTAGTTTACATTAGGAGTAATTTTGTGTATCATCATTGGGGATGTACATCAATTTATCATCCATTGTCTTAACCTTTAAATCCTGATTTTGAATAATGTATAAAGATTTTTTAAACAAAAAAATAATCTTGTTGAAATCAGGATCATTATCATTAGATTAAAATCCAACTTGCCTATGGTTTACATTAGGGGTGCTGCCACTTTTACCACTAGCAAAAATACAACCACTGTGTTTTTGACAAAAAGTGAGTGTATTTTTGTCAATTTCGTTTTTAGCTTTTTTTTGGCAATATTTTTTTATCCACTGTCAAAATTACACCTTCACTGCTGTCATAAACACAGTTTTACAGTCATTTTCACACCCATGAAATTCAATGGTGCTGTCAAATTCACAGTTTTGATGACAAAAATATACCCTAATATTTTTACATTAATATAAGTATTTTAACCAAGTTATAATAACTTATACCTATTAATTCTTGTAGTTAAATTAATCTACATAACAATAATTCTAAACTTATCAAAAGAGGGTAACAGACGAATATTGAATATTATAGAGTAGGTGAACTAATCTTTAAAAAAATATTGTTGTTAACTAACAGATTTATTGCATATATTATATTATCAAATATTGAATTAATTTTCCCTCTCTTGGTAATGATATCATAAAGGCCAAAATGACTCTCACATTACACTCACTCAATGCTGGTTGTTTTGTATAACCTCTATAAGAACTGTCACTCTTCAGATAAACTTCATTAGTAGAACAAAAGAGATGGAAATAAGATATTTTCAACAATTCACATCATCATATCTTTAAAACTTTTTCAACATTTTTCCTCATTAAAAGTGTGTTTTTCTTATATGACTGAGAGAAAAAGGCATCTTTGGTAGCATAGTAACTATAAAACTATGGACAATTTACTCTTGGACGTTCTTGCGAATTCTTATAGATATAACTGTCCTTAATAAAACTTTGTATTAGAATTTTTAAAAGATATTAAAATGAGGAAAATGATATTTTTTCCCAGCTTATTTTTTGATAATTTTGCATAAATGTGCAATTTAAATAATTTTCTGTGATGATTTAATTTATTTCTTACGATCATTGCTTCCAGAAAGAGTGTCCATAGAAAAAATTTCATTACTTAAAAGTAGACCCCACCCCATTTTTTTTAAAATGAAAAAGTAAAAAAAAATATTGTTTTAAGAATGCCAATTTTTCTATAGGGCCATTTTTCGTGGGAGGATTGTGGTGCCCTCCCCAAAATAGTTATAGATCTTCCCAAGACGAAAAAGAATCTGTATTGTAAAGAAGAACAATATTGTTCTAGCGGTTAGTGGTAACCTTCAGTACAGATAGACATCCTGTTACTTTTATATAAGGATTTTTTAAGATAACTCTTGATGGATTTTCAAATTGTTTATCAACATGTCAGGGAAAGACAAATCAAAATTTTTTTGGTTTCAATTATATTGTATGGCTTGGGGCCTATCTATAATACAAAGTAGAACAATGTCTGTCTGTCTCTCCCTTAAGATCTCGGTAAACATTGAACTGATCGGATTCTACTCTTCAGGGAATATACCTACTGGTCCTGTGATGGTTTTAGGCTATTTTCTTGCAAATACCCCAAAAATTAAAATCCCCCAACCAATTATTTTTCTTTTTTTTTTCTTGCGTAGGTACCTATTTTTCCACGATTTTTTTTCTTATGAGGAAGTTAGTTCACAAAAAAACTACTGGCGGCAGCACCAGTAGTACTTAATTTTTTTTTTTAATTACCTCTTGGGGCAAAGCCCCTAGAGGCTAGGGGTGAAGCCGCTAGTATTTTTATAAATTGATAAAATACATTCTAAAGTTGTAACATAAATACAGATTAAATGTCCATATCTAAGTAGGACAATAAGTGCATATTAGAGGGTTTCAAAACTCCATGGCAAAAAGGCTTAGTTTATGTATGATGTTTTCCTAACATGTCCTTAGGGATATACGTCTATATTTGTGTACTAATTCTGCAGTATTTCGGAGCCGGGAGCCGTGGAGCCGCCATATTTTGCTGGAGCCGGAGCCGTAATTTTCGTTAAAAACGGCTCCGGACTAGATAAATAAAGAGATTTTTTTTACAAATTATAATTTGGTAACTCTGTTTTGTCATGTGCAAATGCCCTTTTTAAGTTTTTCAAGTCCATTTTTATCAAAAATTGAACTTTTAAAACCTTCAAAAGTCAAAAATAAAAAATATTTTTTATGGGGAAAAAAACTATGTCGAGTTTTTCTTGATTTTAGGTCGGAGCCGGAGCTGAATCCAGAGCCGGATCCGCAGCCGTATTTCCAGATACGGCTCCACAGAGCCGGAGCCGCACCAAAATCAAACGGCTCCGAAACGCTGCAATTCAGTTAATAACTTAACAAATTAAAATAACAATTAAAGAAACAACCATTCCAGCATAGAAAATAGATCCCCGCAAGTTTAAATTCATATTGCATGAAATGGCTCATAATATTGAAGATCTTTCTTTGGAACAATGCAGATTTTAAATAGAACAATAAGTGTATAAATTGTAGGTATTATATTTAAAACCCTCTAGTACATACAGAGTACTTTATGCATCTGAATAATATAATCTTAAAATAGCCTAGAGCCTAGACATAATGAGGTCCATCCTCCTCTGCCAAAAATTAATACATTTTGTTTCCTCATTATTTTTTTCTTGGACCCAGATAATGTAAAAATAGAAAGTTATCAGGGAGACAAAAACTTATGCTTACATTTCCTTAATTAACTTTTGTCACTGCTACGCACATCTTCTTATAGGAATATATGTTTTTTCTATCTTGATTTTTGTAGGGTTACATTATTATTTTTTCCCTGATTTTTTCATTTACAGGCTAAAGTTTATGGCTAAAGATATATAATTTCTAACACTATTTATGTTTAAAATTAATTATAGGGATTACTTAACCTTTTTTTCTTATGGAATTTTGGGGTTACTAACCTAACTTCACCTACAATTCAAGCCATTTTAGAGAACTTAAGTTACATACAGACAGACACGCAGCATTTACATTATTAAGTAGGATCATTGAGTAACATTTACCAGAAAATAATAATTAATTTGTTCTGTCATGAAATGATTTAAAACACTTAACAAACTTATATTGGCCACTATAAAAACAATCATCCTGTTTCAGTTAAGTTTACAACATTACCTGAAATAAAAGAAATATTTATCAATTATCAAAACAGAAAGTTGACTGACTTAGATTAAAAATTTGATCAATATGGAAATAGGATTGTACCTATATTTTTGGTTTATCAACTTTGAAGCAACTTTCAAGCTTGAGCAGCCAGTAAAGTTCGCAGAATACCTTCCTTGTCCCTTCAACTTGTTTAGAAATATATATTGATATGTATTTTATAAAGGCTGTATGTTTTTCTTTTTGAAAGATCTTGCTGGAGGTTGGACTTATACTACTCTTCTTCAAGTTATTTATGTTTTATATTGATATGGGGTAACTCAATCAAGCAATGGTAAATTTTTCTCTAGAATAGGATTAACATTTTCATTTTTAAGTGTCCTTAGAAGACACAAGAGTCGTAGCTGCTAGTTGTCATACAAAAGCTCTTGTCTAACTATAAATATAAATTTCAGGACCTGGATAATCTCACAGAAAGTGACAGATGACAAAGACAAGGACAAGAATGTCTTTGTCTGCACTTTTGATCCAGACAAACAGGTAAGGAATAGGAATTTAAAGCCTTGTTAATAGCTTCATAAATATAACAGGACATATTTTAGCTGGTAAATAGAGATATCTAGAGACTTACTCTCTAAGTCAGCAAATAGAAGGGCTTTGGAGGTACATTCCAGAAATGTCATTGGTTGAAAATGTGTACAGATATTGGAAGGAAAGGTCATAGTTTTTTTATTTTGTTCTCATAATGAGTCAGCTGTTAAAGTCGCATTTTCCTAAGAATTATGTCATATATGTCCTTTTTTAATCCAGTCTAATGAATTAAATCTACCACTTAAATGAAATTCAAATCTTTTATAATGCTGTAGGTTAGTCTGTAAGCAAGCACCATAAAAATTTATGTGATAATAATAGAAGTAAATGCAACAAAATAATTAAATGTGATGGCATCCAAATGTTGGATTTAATATTTGACAAGTATAATTAGCTTTGCATTGTTGCCAATACTGGGCCCAACTTAGTACTCACATAGGTAGATATATACACATTGTGCTAATGAAATTTCAAAGTCAAAGGTATCACCTATAGAATTGTTAGCCCAACTTGGTTCTCACAGAGATAGATACACATTGTGCTTGTGAAAGACAAAAGTTGAAGTTATCACCTCACAAGCGGTGCAAATATATTGCATAATTTGGTCTCTAATAGATTAATACACCCTGTGCTCATGGATTAGAAAAGTTGAAGATAGCTTTGCAATATTGCCAATACTGTGACACACACTGTGCTCATTTAAGAGGAGAGTCACCGTTATTACCTACACAAATGTTAATAGTATTACTTTATTCTTGGATAGATACACATTGTAATCATGAACAAGGAAAGTTGAAGATAGCTATGAATTTTTGTCTTTATTCTTAGAGATAGGGTTATACTGTGCTCATTGTTAAATATAGCCTTTGATTGTTAAAAAAAACTCCACTCAAAAAATGTATAATTAAAGATAGCTTTGTATTATAACCTAAACTGCGCACAATTTATATCAACATTGAACAGGAGAACATCATTATAGATAGAGAGGATGTGCATATGATTAAAACCTGTGTGAATTATAGTTGCATTTGTTGGATTATTAAATTTAAAGTTTCATTTGAAACTATTTTGTTTTAATGTTTCATGTTACTCCTCTACAACAAAAATAACATTCAACTATTGATAACTTAAAGCATGTTACAGTTGAAAAAAAATATACTAATTGAAAATGTAATAGCTACTAGTAATTAAGGAGTCTAATTAACAACAGGTGGAATGCCTTGGCTGATTATCAGATGCAGCTATTTTACATGTAAACTAAGAACTTCCAGACAGAAGTCTTGCAATCAGAATGATTGTAATTCATTTCTTGTAATTAAAATCAATACCTAGATGAAATGAATGAATGAAAAGTTGAGTGACTTTACATAATTTAGTCTAAGTCATGCTCATTAGTTTAATTGGGATATGCTTAATTTTCTACTTGATATCAGGGTTCAGAGGTATAGAAGATTAGTAGGATGTAAGTCTTTTTCAAATGTAGAATAAATAGTAAAGCCTTGGTTTTACAAATAATCTGGACAGAAATAGTTTGACAGTGTCACAGCAATTTAGATATACAAAAATAACTAATCATTTTGAAACTTAATTATTTTAATTGCGATTTGAAAAAAAAACTATTTTATATGCATAAATATAAAAAGGCCTTTTAGTCCATCATTATGAGATTGATTAATGATAGTTTCTATTTTACCTAATATCTGTTTGAATTTTGGGTTTATTTTATAGTCACAATTACTCTCTAATTTTATCTTCATTTGTTAATTGTCCATAATTAAATTGTTGATTTTTAATTGTCGAAAATTAATAAATCTTAATATACCACTTACATTCCTGATTTGATGCAGACTAAACTCTGCAAAAGACCTCAACCAAGGGATATAGGGATAAGTCAATGTAATACTATGAATTAATAATTTAAAGTATTGTATTTCTTGACTAATAGATATTGGGAGATATAAAGGGTTGTAGATTGATTTATATTTTATAGATATCTTTCACCTTATTTGAAATATAATCTTAGGCAATTAAATTATTTAATATGTTAGATTAAGGGCATAATGTTAAGATTGAACAAGTATCTACTATCATATGTTTAACATTTTAGGAGGTGAAGTTTCTGAAATACTTTAGCTTGCCAGTGGAAAATAAAGTTGAAACTCTTGGCTTGCTTGAACACATCAGCTTGGGCTCAGTTAAGGTAAGTTTATCTAATGTTTATTTTCATAGATATTGATCTATTTTAATTGATTTATAGATAAATTGGACTAAATCTATGATTACTGATTAGTACCTAAAATGGTAGAGTTTTCAGTATGTCCGATTGTATATGTTAATCTTGAATGATACAAATAGATTATTGAAAAGATTAAGAAAGGAGACACCCATTGAAAATGCCTCAAAAATTAATAGTTGTACTATAAAACTAGGGGCCACTGTCCTTTAATTTAAAGTAATCTGGCTTCAAAAAAATAATATGTTAAATCCTTTAAAGCAACAAATAGATCACAACATCCCCTTACTGCTTTAGTCATTGCAGGTCCTCATCCAAAAACAGCAGGACTCTCCTTTTACCTAACCTACCCTAAAATTAATATCATTGATCATGGTTTCACCTTGAGCAAGTTTCAAAATGATAATGTTAAGGTGGATGAAAAGTTTTTCAATGACGTCACACTTGGAGCTCAGGTTTCTCCAGGAGTCAAAATTTTCATCAGAAGAATATTTCCTATTCAGGTATCTATATCAACTAAAAATAATCTTCCCTCAAAACTGTTTTTAATAAATAGTTTCTAAGAGTGGTATCTTACAATTAATTTGGGGAAAAATGGAAGATGAAAAAAAACCCAGATATTTATTATCCCTTTAACCTGTCCTTCAACAATTTAATCTATAAAAATTTATTGATATTATATTCTGTACATTCCTATTGAAAACAGCAATTTAAAAGTTCTTGAGTTTTGTTATAAAGTTTTAACAAAGTATATATCATACAAAAACTGTGAGATAGACCTACATTACATATCCTTGCTGCAGAGTAGCTATACTACTAAAAATGTAACATATCAGGATGAGTGTGATGAGATGACCCAGCGTGTGTTGGTTACTGAAGCTGTGCTTGGCTCCACTCTCACGCATATTGACGACTGTCATGTTCTTGTTGTTCAGACTAGCAAAAGGTAACTTTAACAACAAAGGTAACTTTAGCGCAGCAACATAAAAAAAAAACAATTATTTTATAGGTATAAGTTATAAAAACGGTTGATTTAATTAGGACGTTTACTACTGAGGTTTTATTTAGGAATGAAAATTCGCTAGATTTTGACGAGTATCTTCGTATGAAAATCCGCGAAGTGTCGGTAACATTTGTAAACAAAGACGACCCTGACATCACCTTTGAACTGAGACTGGAACCTGTTTTGACGAAGCCGGATGTTGTTCAACGTGTTTGTGATCATTTGGGCCAACCAAGGAATGTTCATGCAATTAAATGTTTACCTCCACAGCCCTCTAACCCACAATTTATTCAAATTAACATATAATTTACAAGAATTGGATAAATGGATGATAAATATTCCACTGTATCATTGAATGTAGGTGTTATGGTCCTGTCTGTTACTTTTTGTGTCACTCGTAAACGAATGGATTTATCCTATGATATAAAGTTTTTTTTGTCTGAAGCTTAATATAACTATAATGGCTATTGAACTGATTGGATTCTCTATTTGAGGTAAGCTTTACTTAGTCCCTGTAAAGGTTTTAGGCTAATTCATTTTTAAATTTAAGTCCTAGGGTGTTTTTAAGCGATTTTTCTATTCCATCTCTGCCCTTTTGAGTACAGAGTCTATTTCTTAGCCGCTAGTACATATTATTTAGAGTGTTCCATAGTATAGTGGTTACTGCACTATGCTATGGTTGGGAAAATCCTAGTTCATGTCATTAATTAGGATACCTTAATATGGAACACCTGCCAAAACTCTAGGCCAGGATGATGTAATAATTGAGTAGCTTCCACGAGAATTGCGGGTC
>LS051189.1:0-10086 GCA_900241095.1 Acartia tonsa | reverse complement strand
ATCCTGTTACTTTATAAAAATGATTTAACCTTATATCTTAAAATTCCTAGGTAATAATCTTTAGAAAACAATAAAACCCAAAAAAAACCGGATTTTATTAATAAAACCCGGGTTTTATTAATTAAACCCAATGGGTTGGGTTATTTAAAAAAACCCGGGTTTTTACCAACCCTGATTCAAAGTCCAATAATTGCTTATTTTAAATGATTTAGGCTGCAAATCCTGTATATAGAGATACTTAAAATTTAATTTAAAATAATGTGCAGAGAACACAGATAATAGTTATATGCTATTTTTGATGATACATTGAGTAATAAGGGCTGCAAACCCTAAAAAATACTTTTTCGTAGGTCATACTGCTGTAAAATTATACGGGCTTAGAATTATTATTTTCATTTCTACACAAGTACCTATTGCATTAAATATTATTTATTCCAGGTGCAAGAACAATTAATAATTCATCATGAACAAGTGTCATATCTGCTCCAAGGAATTCTCTAGAAAGAGTGATTTGACAAGGCATATGAGAATTCATACAGGAGAGAAGCCATTCAAATGTGATTTTTGTGATAAGGCATTTTCAGACAGTAGTGTCTTAACAAGACACAAAAGGATCCATACAGGCGAGAAGCCATACTCATGTGATTCATGTGAAAAGGCTTTCTGTACTAATCCTCAGCTAACACTTCATAAAAGGATCCATACAAAAGAGAAACCATACTCTTGTGATACATGTAAAAAGTCATTCTTGCAACAACGTGATTTAACTGTACATAAGAGGATCCATACTGGTGAGAAGCCATACTCTTGTGATACATGTAAAAAAGCTTTCACACAAAAAAATAATTTAACTGTCCATAAGAGGATCCATGCAGTTGAGAAGCCATACTCTTGTGATATATGTAAAAAAGCTTTCACACAAAAAAGTAATTTAACTGTCCATAAGAGGATCCATGCAGGTGAGAAGCCATACTCATGTGATAAATGTAAAAAAGCTTTCCGTATGGTGGGTGATTTAATTCGTCATACCAGGATCCATACAGGTGAGAAGCCATACTCCTGTGATAAATGTAAAAAAGCTTTCCGTATTGTGGGTGATTTAACGCGTCATACCAGGATCCATACAGGTGAGAAGCCATATTCTTGTGACAGTTGTAAAAAAGTATTTATTAACATTGGTGACTTGATGAAGCATAGAAGGATCCATTCAGGAGAAAGGCCTTATTATTGTGATTTTTGTCAGAGATCTTGTAAATCAAGCTCAGACTTATCAATACATAAAAAGTCCACTAAACATCTAAAGAATTTAGAATCTACTAAAAATACAGTTCCTCCTTCTGCTTCTACCAGTTTTGTTGATTGTGGTGAAGCTGATATTAAACTAGAAATAAAAGAAGAATTAAAAGAAGAAACTCTTGATGAAGATCCTCTCTCTATCAACATGGAGGCTGAGAATGTTGAAGAAACTATAAAACATGAAATAGAAGAAGAAAGTCTGGATAAAGATTCACTTTCTTGTGAACAGAATTTGGATGATGATTATATAAATTCTATTGACATTGTTGAGCACAAAATGAGAATATGATAAACTAAATGCTAATATGTAAATATTTATTCATAGTAGATTTAATTTTTATAACAAATATTTTTGATTAATGATATCGTGTATATACTTTTTTTTACTTTTCATCATTCAATGTTAATTATTTTTATTTAAGTATTTTTTGTATTTTATTTTGCTCTGACATAAGTCTTACATAAATCTGTGGGGCTTCCTTGTACATACCCAAATTATCCTAACCTAAGTTTGAGGAATACTAAATGATAAAAATTGTAATTTTATTCTGTCCTTTTCTTTAACGGCAAAGCTCTTATAACTTCTAAATTTTTTTTTATCCAATATATTTCTAATTTTTTTCTCATATTTAGAATTGTGTTACATGTAAAATCATTATTTTATTTATTTTCAGACTGAATATAAAATGAATTGAGACTCTGAGGTTATTAAAAAAGAAAACGCGAGTAATTTTATTTTAGCTAAGTAAAGTAAGCTAGTTTTCTATCTTATAAAAAAAACCTATCAATTAATTTTGGTGGCTAACAAGCAATACATATGGTTTAATTTAGGTACCAGTTAATTATATTATAATTTTGTGTCTTTAATACCCCTGCAGGGTTAAAAATAAATCATCATATATTGCAAATATTGTTTTGTTCAATCTTTTGAATTCTAATATTGAGGTAAAGAGGAGAAGGAGGGGGGTGGTTTGGAGGTCTCCATTACGGATTCGGATTTATTTCATTAATAATTTTCTACATAAAATTGGAAAAGGGTGAAAGTGAAGCAACCCTACATTGGTGGTGAATTCAAAAGGAAATATAATATTAAAACATTCCTAAATATATTATAGAGGAAAGATTTCTGTCTGTCTTTAAAAAAAAACTTTGATAGCCAATAAAATAATTCAAATTTTAATCTACCCTTTTTAATTTTGTTCTTGGTACAGCCAAGAACGTTCAAGCTTTTTCTATTTTAAGTAAAGGTAAAAACATATGAAGGGGTGGGGAATCACCCCTTTACCTCCTCAACCCCCGCTGCTGACGTCCATGGGTTTCAGCTAAAAGTTATTGAAAATATGCAAATTATTATTATATTATCTACATTTTGAATGAATAATATTTATTCCAAGAACAATTAGCTAGTAACAAAAATTAACAGGATCTCTAGCTCAATTTTGCCAAAAAGTCGTTTCATGTAAAAAGTTACTTTTTTAAAACTTTAGCTCTAAAAATCTCCGTTTTTAATGTAGGTAAAATATTTTTTTGTATATTCTTGTGTGAAAATGTATAGAGAACAAGGACATAGGTTACTTTTGATGATACATTAAGAAATAAAGGCTGTATACCCTAAAAGATACTTTTATGTGGGTCTTACTGTAGATTTTTTCTAATGGAGATTTAATATTGAGTAGTTAAAATTAGGTACTTTAATATCATTTATGTGGGATGTAGATACAGTTTCTAGTATTTTCCTTTTATAAATAACAAAACTGTTAAATGCTTTGAAAGAAATTATTAAAAAGATGTTATTCTCAATTCTTAGTATTTTTCCTGATTTCAAAAATATCTTTTTAGCTTAACTGATAGTTCCACGGTGTGCTCTTGGCGAGATAATGTTATTAGGTTAGTTACTCATCAAATATGTTCTAGAGTATGACAAGCATAGATTAGCAATAATAATATTTAATAGAAAGATCAATTTATTATCACGTTGTTTTTGAGATAAAGCAAAAATGTCCGATTTGTGATTATTAAGGTTAGTTTTTGAGAAAAAGCATAAATCACAGTGGTACAGTTTTACATTAGTATTATTTTAAAGTTTTAACATTTTGAAAACTACAGGGTCAAAATAAAAGTAACCCCAATTATTTTCTTTAAATATACAAGAAAAGGAAAAATACTACTGTGATCACGAATTTAATTTCAAATTATCTCATATTGGTTAATTTTGTTTCCTATCTCTAAAAAGATATTGTAACAGGAATATTTGTTTATGCCATTCAATATTAAAATCCTTAAAATCCTTATACCAAAGGTCATTAATTTGTGAAGTATTCAAAACAAAACACGCGGCATTAAGTACTGATGGAAGTACGTGAGTTCTTTGATGGGTTGGAATGAGGAGAAAATGTTTTCTCTTCTTTGTACTTAAGACTTCATTTGGTTTTTTTTAAGGTCTTGCCTTCATATCTTTTGTTATTATTATAAGAATGTCAGTAATGTTCATGTTATAAATCTGTCATTTATCAGTTGTTTCACAAAAACTCAATAATTTGTAAAAGCATTATAACAGATATATATATCTTGTTTTATCAATTTATAATTTCATTATTTGCTCATTATCAAACTTATGTTGCTAATAAAATAATACCTAATTATATTTATTTTCAGATAGAATATAAAATGAAATAAGACTCAAGATCATAAAATTGACATTATCAACATAAAGAGGAACAAATCACCAATAAATTTGAGTTCAAAAACAAAGTAAGCGTTTTTAAAAAAAAATATTATTGTTATAACTAAGAGATTATTTGTATTAAAATCATTTTTGACTTTTCTCATAACAAATTATACATTTTTTGGACGTAAAACAAAACCCATCTGGTATTCTACAAAAACATTTAAAGGTTCACTTCTCCAATGAACTAAACTCATTTAATGCACTTTGTGCAACCAAAATAAAACAGCAAGGTGGACTTGGGTAATGATACTTAGGAAAGTAGATATAGAGGAAAATAATGGAATAACAATTGGATGTAAGGAGAAGTGTTTTCATACATTACATCTGGAATACTTTTATCTATATTGTCACATGCGTATGGACACAACTTAATTGTAGATTAACTGTAATACTAAAATCAGTATTTAAAATGATTGGTAAAATTATAAAGGTTTGAAGTTATAATTTTCAATTATACATTATATTTATATTAGGTGCAAGAACAATCAGGAATCCATCATGAACAAGTGTCATATCTGCTGCAAGGAATTCTCTACAAAGGGCATTTTAACATTACATATGAGGATCCATACAGGAGAGAAGTCATACTTTTGTGATAGATGTGAAAAGACTTTCTCACGACAAGGTCATTTAACTCATCATAAAAGGATTCATACAGGAAAACTTTACTTTTGTGATACATGTGAGAAATCCTATTATACAAATAATCATCTAACAGTCATCATAAGAGGATTCATACAGGAGAGAAGCCATACTCCAGTGATTTATGTGAAAAATCTTACCCTACAAGAAGAGAGTTAACTGTCCATAAGAGGTTCCATACAGGAGAGAAGCCATTCAAATGTGATATATGTGAAAAAGCTTTCTATACAAATAGGAATTTAACTGTCCATAAGCGGATTCATATAGGTGAAAAGCCATTCAAATGTGATGTATGTGAAAAGGCTTTCTCACAACAAACTCATTTAACTCGTCATATGAGGATTCATCTAGGAGAAAAGCATTACTCTTGTGAATTATGTCAGAAATCTTTTTCCACGAGTTCAAGTCTGAAAAAACATATTATGTCAGCTAAGCATCTCAAAAAAGTAAAATCTAATAAGTACAAAGTTCCACCTTCTGCTTCTACCAGTTTTGTTGATTGTCGTGAAGCTAATATTAAACTAGAAATCAAAGAAGAAGGAACTCTTGATGAAGATCCTCTCTCTGTGGAGGCTAAGATAGAGGCTGAGAATGTAACAGGAAATAGAAGTAGAGAAATTCAGGATAAAGATTTTTCTTGTGAACAGAATTCTAACAAGGATATATTTTGATTGATATTGTGGAACACAAAATTGAAATATGACGAGCAATATTAAGCTTATGTTCTAAAAACTTGAATTTGTAAATATAGTAATATTTTCAATGTAAATAATGATTAATTTATTTTTAAAAATGATATTTGCATATGCATAGGTACTTTTATCTACCTTAACTTTTAATTTAAGGTTATTTTGTTTAGAATTTATATATATTTTGCAAATAATCTTTTTGTTACGTTGCATGTAATATTTTTTTTCAGATAAAGCAAACCACTGAAATGATGTGAAAAAAGTTTAATTCTTCCAACCTTCATAAAACAAATAACTAATATAAAATCAGGTAAAAATGATTCTTGTATCAATTCTGTCATATTCAACCTACCTTTCTCTTTCTAATATAAATATAAATCTTTGTTAACATATCTAACTACTAGCTGCTACTACCCTATAGGTCTCTAGGGACACGTAAAATTGTTTCTTTTCAATCTTCATTACAATCAGCTGTTTACCAAAAAATATTTTTTGCCGCTATATGGTGTTAGTTATGTTTTAATTTAATTATCAAATTATCTGCAGGGTGGCATTTTTTTTGGTTGAAACGTTTGGACACTCAACTTAAAATACCCACCAATCAGAAGGCATTTATGGTCCCCAAAGTTGATGGTCAAATGAAAAAGAAAACGTAATTATAAAACCTTGGGGACTAAAGAAATAATCACCCTAATGTCTCCCTCCCCCCTAAACTTGCCGCCATATCATATTTGCTTGTCCAGTTTCTGATTAAAAGAGGGAGGAGTCCACGCATTGAGCATCATATTTAAGTAAATGGGCGGAGATTTTGTGCGGTTTTACTCAATACTCATAAACAAGAGTTAAATATTGTTTATAATTTAGGTTGATAATTGATAATTGTCAGTCAGCAAATAACATTCACAGTGAACAGATCTACTTTATATTATAAGGTAATAATAGTTTTTTTTATGGTTTATTACTTAAGGGTAGAAACATTTTCTTATTCACAGGGCTTAAAGTCTCTCTTTTTCTTAATACTACTCTCTTCCTCTTCCCCCTCCCCTTTCCTCCCGCGCAATTTCACCACCCAACCAACCCAACTTTTTCTTTGAAATTCTCCGACACTTCTTTCACCGCATTTTACACCCTTTTTCGCGCACCGACAAAGATCAAGTGTAAACACCAATACCACAGGGACACGAATCATTATTACCACAAACAACTGACGTCTTACATATTACATATTATAAATCTTCAAGAATCAACAACCGATATAATTAATAATTAGATATCAGATATTATAATTGCTATACTTATATTTATAAATTAAATTAAGTCATTGTAATCTCTATTTAGTCGACTTCATATACAGCTGACTCTCTTACACTTTTATTGTTTTTCAGTATCCAGACCTCTGCGCATACCCCTTTCTTTAAGCCCAAATCATCACAAATCAGCGTAAGCAACACTATAATTTTTGGGGAATTATAAAAATGAATAATAACACGTGCACTTAAATTTCTGATTAATCTATCTAAATATAAACTCTAATTCTTTTTTTTCACAAATTTTTTCCGTTAGTTTTTTAGGCAAACGGTTTAATTATTTATCGTTTACTTATTTATCATTCATTTGTTTGCTACTTACAATTATATTACACAAGTTTTTTCTGGTAATCTAAATCTAAATTTTTTAACTTTATATTAAATCTCATATTACATTTCCCAGCTGTAACTATACATCGAAATTATCAAAATTATCAAATTTTTATTAATTCCTTACCATACTTTAGCTTATCCCCAACATTAGCAAATCTACTCAATTTTTCCCTTAACAGAACTCTCGATATCTCTCATTATTATTATTTTTGGACAAATACTTATATATTCAGTTACTTTTTACTATTTACTTAATTACTTAATCATATACAAACTTATTAATTTTCGTTATGTCGCGACTACACTCCACTCCCAAACCCCGGGGCTCCCGTGATCCCCCTGGGTTGATCCCCCCCACACCTAGGATCTCGTATCTCTCTTTGATGCTTGGGTCAGCCTCATGGGGCTTTCTCAGGATAAGGACAGACATACGAGTGAACTAACGAATACAGCCGTCGGCCCCTACGGGGTCACAATCACTGAGCGTGATTGAGGGTGGACAAATTCTTGTCCTCCCTTACGACGTATACTGTAGGAATTCTGGGGAACAAATATGCATACAAAACTGTTTTTCAAATATACTATTTTTCAAATAAACCTATTATTATCTTGTTATTTTATAAAATATCACAGTATATTACATTGTAATCGTAATAAGGGACTGACCCTCATTAACCTGAGTGCCACTCCCTTAATAGTCGCTGGACTATATTATTAAATATGCAATATTGTACCATTACAGAATTTCGAAATACATTATTATTATTATTATAAGAAAACTGAAAAAGAATCGATAAGCATTAACTGAAAAAATATCACAAAACCTTTAAAAACAAATGTATATGTTCATTTATGCATGACATACAAAATATTTAAACATAGCGGTACGGACTCACGGACAGACAAAGTGAACTATGGACTTGTATAGAGAATGTGTAAAACATAATTTGGTGTAAAATAGCTTACAAGTCATAATGCATTATACTTAAAATTGACGACGACTTACAGACTTCCTGAATATTACAAAAGAGTCGATCAGTACACTTTCAAATGTATGCCTCGTTCAAAGAATTTTTAAGTTTTATAGGTTTAAAATCTATAGGGTGATTTTAAATGACATATGTTGCGGATAAACTTTTATGTTTTAATAATGGATATATTATACGTGGATAATAGATAGGGGAAAATTAAGTTGCTAACATGGACCCCATTTATTAGTCAGTTCGTTTATTTAGTACGAGGGGAGGGAATGTGGAAAAGGGGTAGATGGGGATATCTTTATTTTTACCAGCTGCGAGTACGTTTTTATTAGAGTACATGAAAATGTGATGCAACATCCAAGTAATAAAATATCGATTGTTTTAGTACCAAAGAACTGGGAAGCTACTCCTTGAAGTATACAATATGCACCAAATCCATACAGGAAGACAAGGTATTGTAGAATAGCTACGCTTCACGTCTTTGGGTTTGTCTGTCGGTCGCTAATACATTTTATGTGTCAGTAAGCTTATGAAAATTCGGAAATATTATATAGTACAAAAATTGTGTACTAAATGAGAAGAAGCTACAGCCTAAACATAAATGACCAAAGCCCCAAAATCGGCATTTTTTCAATACTACACTTACTTTAAACAGTCCAATATCTTTTAATACATAGCTGTCTTTCGATAAGCCAGGCAACTACTTTCTGTAATAAAACTACAGTTCTTTATATTTTCTACATTTTTTTGTATAACTTCGTTACTCGTATAAGGAACATTTATTAATTAAACAATAAATGTATAAGTATAGATAAATAATCCAGATATCTACCTGGATCCAGTGTTGGGGTTTCGTCGGCTATCAAACTGTATTCTGCTCTTTTTTAACCCCTGCCCCCTCTAATGTTTTACCTTAATTATAAAGCAAACCTTATACTAAAGTAACAGGATGTTTGTCTGTGTGTTTGTACCGAAGGATCTCGCTGACCGCTGAACCGATCGGGTTCTCCTTTACAGGGTAGCTTCTCATAGGTTACGGGAAGGTTTCTAACTGGGACGTTGCCGTTCCTGCAACTGGCAGAAATACAGTGGATGTATTTTTGTCAAAATTGTTTGTCTGGATGTAAATTCGACAGTAATTTGCCATATATCGTAGGTACCCTGACAAATATACATCTAACACAGGCATTTAAACATCCAAAATTGTCAATTACACATCTATTTCTTGCCAATTTCACATCTAAATTTTTTTATATGTCAAAAATACATCTTGTACATTTTTATCTATAATAAACAATAGTAAACTGTATAGTAGAAATTTATACTACAAGAATATACATAATTAATATATTAGATTATGGCTAAATGTTTAAAATCTTCATTCTATAATTTATTCCTTTTTCCAAGCCATGGAAGGTCTACTTTCAATGAATCATTGTAGTAAAGCACTGTCAGTCATGGAAGTTAGGGCCAGTCTAAGGGAAAGACTTAGTGCAGGACTTAGATCCATGGGATCATTAACCTCAAAAATTGATTCACATTCCAAGTATGTATTACAATGTGCACGTAACACTGATGCTACTACTAATGCTCCTACTGAAAATGCTGCTATTAGACATGTTCTAACAAGTGTTAGTGGCAATTCTAACTATCTAGCTAATAGGCGAGGCCAAAGGGGCAGACGGGGACAAGGTCGTGGACGTGGTGGTATTGAAAGTATAAGGCAAGATCTGTGGCAAAAACTATTCAAGGGGTTATCTGCCAAGGCACAGAGTTATATGTAAGGGGCCAATATAGATCCCACCACTGTAGAAGATGCTCCTGCTGCTCTAGATAATGGGACTGCAGAGTTTGAAGGTGTTTAAAGGCCGTAGTGCTATATTTTCATTTGATATTGATGATGCCATTAACACTGACATTACATTATCTCAGATTGATGAAGATGTGTTTAATCTAGAGCAAAGCATCATCCATCAACAACCAGGGCCTAGTGGACAAATACAACCTGGTTTTTACCCACCCAGGCAACACAATAGATATGGTAGTGGGGACATGAGTGATGTATTAATTGATGACTTTGGTGTACCCATTGGTAGAATTATGACAAGATC